>WUQG02277613.1:0-19797 GCA_011317285.2 Androctonus mauritanicus | reverse complement strand
TTGTTGTGTAACCCCTTTCGACAGACTGCTACAACCCTTTCTTACTGTTTCGCACTTAAGTTTTAACTCACTAATTTCTAAAACCATTAGCTTAACAATATCCAACAAGTTCGAGATCAGTTTTAAAATTTATTAAATTTAATTGCTAAATTCTTATTTAATTGATTTTAAACTTTTAAAATTTGTTCTTGAACAGAGTCAGCCGATCGTAGAAATGTTAATTATAAGAACCTCAAGGAAGTGACAATATGCAAATTCGAACAATACAAATAAAACGATCTTTGAAAAAAATTTTAATTCTCAAAGGAAGGAATTTTTAATGTTACAGTTCCATGCTTCGAATTTAGAAATATCTCCTCTTTAAAGCGTGTACATCAAAAGAAAATTTGTTTCTAATCGGGTCCAGATTTATCTAGTGAAGATAAAAGAGATGGACTTCCTTTAGACTACTTTACTCGATCGAAACATTTTTTTTTAGCGATTAATACTCGATAAGTTATAGATAATCGCGTCATCATGTGGAAGTGCAGAGAGTTTTAAAGAGCTTTAAAACTCTTACATCAGACCTCTCAAAACTTTAAAATCAATTCCTACTGGTTCAAAACATGGGAGAAACTTTAAAACTGCAGCCATTAATAGTGTGGTGAACCCTTCAAAAAATCCAAAAAATTCGTATTCAATGCCAATTTTTAGTTTAGGTATCCCGCAGTTATAGGGGAAGTCCAGAGGGTCTAATATCCATCCAGGGCCTCTCGAATGGGTTGAAGACCTCAACACGCAAATAGCATTGTATAGGTAATCAAACATAAAACGTGCTCGATTATTTATAATAGCGAAGCTACACAACCGAGAGGGGGGGTGCCTCGCACCTTTCTTATATAGCTAGATAAATTATAATCCAAATTGTCTTTTTTTTACTATGTCAGCTGTAAAGGCTTAAAATTTATAGTCCAGTGAGCAGTTGAAGGATAGAACAGGTGTAGGAATCAAGAGCAGACCCATCAGGGCCTTGCACGATTGATGCACAAAATAAATAATGCAGAGAACTGGTTCATATCAGTTCCTCATCCAACGGGTTGAAGTATGCGAGACAACTGCTGATTGGGTCTGCGGGACCTACATAAACAGACCCAGCGTGATTTCATTCATACGCATGAACCCTTCTGAATTATAAAGGAAAGAAGTTAAGTAAAGACTAATCAAGCCTTGGAATGTTGTCAAAATTCCTATCTTAAAATAGAAATCAGCCACCGAGTATTAATTTATAAATTTTATTAACGTCCTTAATTTGTTTCTGGATGTTGTTTTGATATGCAAATAGAATATTTTTTTTTTTCCTCATGTTAAATCTGATCATTCTTTGCATAAGTTTGAAGTTTTTCTCCTTATAAGCTCTTCAAAATATCAAATTATATTTTCTAAAAAAAATAAATAAACATTTCTGTTTACAGAATCACATATTTAGATATTAGAATCCTTAGAAGTTGATTAATAGATGTCTTAACTGATTAATTAAGAATTTTTTATATATTTTTAAGAGAGATTTTTAAGAGTCAAAACTGTATTACTGAATAAAATCTAATATGCCCTGAAATATTTTTCAGGACATAGCAGGCCAGCCTGCCTGGAAAGTCTTAATTAAGGTCTGATTTGTTGTTTCCAGTTTGGTAAAAGTGACCAGAAAAGCAACGAAGGGAAACGACCTGAATTAGATATGAAATAAACATTTTCTGAATGTGAAAAAAAAGCGGAGCAGGCTGTTTAAGTTTTTACTTCTATCGGAACAGTAGTTACTAGACATCTAATTTTTTCTTTTTTTTTACGGTTGGTTAATTGGTAGTGATGCACTAATGAGACACGTGCATTCCTTTAGACTCGTTTTGAAACACACGGCCTTTTGATTAGGCCTTGGGCTTTCCGCATACTTTCATCAGCCTTACAGGGAATTTTGGACTTTATGACATGCGCCACTAATTTAGTTTTTGGACACAATACAAATTGGAAGAGACTGACCCCTTCGGAATTGCACCTCTTCTCTGAAAACACACTCCACCTTTATATGTTTCAGACATAATAGTGGAATGTGCTTTCAGAGAACACTTGGCTCTTCTCAAGAATTTTCAAGTAAAAATATAATATTCATAAGATTGTTCCATAATTAAAATATTCTTGTTCATTCAAATGCATTCCATTTTTATACATGGTATCTGTATTCTCGAATCTTAAATGAATCTATAAATCCATTGCAAGAATAATAGTTTTCTGAAGGACCTCCAAAGATGATTTTTAAGTACCGTATCATTTATCTAGCCTTTTTTTATTTCTTTTAAAAATTAAATTAAGTATATATGTATAAAATAGAAAACTATTTTGATAAATAATCGTAAAAAAAATTCCACCGGTGCAATTATATAAAACAGATGTTCATTCATCGAATGTAGGCTCCTCCAAAACTGAATTTCCGGTAGCTCTCTCTATCTAAGAATGGAAACTCATGTTGGTAAGTAAAAAAGGAAAAAAGAAGCAAGAAAAAGATACGGTAATTCAAAACTAAGTGACTTCTTTTTTTTCTTTTTTTAACGGTAGATAAATGGCTGATGTCTGTGTGTTGGTCACGCGGTTCGGAGGCTATTTCCAGTTCTGGATGTGTACAAATTCTTCGCAACCTCTTGCTTATTTCAATAGTAAAAGCTCAATATTCTATATTTAAATCTTACCATTATTAATCACTGCAAAATCCACTAAAAATGAGCTCTTCTGAGGTCTAAACGTTCCTTTGTAATACCTAATATGACTAATCTACATCTACATCATATGCTACCTTTTTGTTACTTCAATATATTTAATACTTAATTATCCTTAATTTGTCTTACTCTGGAAACTATTTTGTATTGATGTTAATTTTGTATTATTTATGCAACAATTGTTTTTTTACTAAGAGAATAATTTTATTTTATTTTTTTTCAAAAACAGCAAAAATTAAAACACATAACAGTAATCAATAAAAAGTTAACTTGAAAAGGCATACTTCAATTATAAACATATCATAAGTGCCTAATAGCTTTTTAGAATGCTAATTATAATATATCAGAGCAACTAATAGCCTTTCAAATCTCTATTATCTACTATTAAGGCACACTAATTATTATATTTATACATCTAAAACGTGGATGAAGTGACCTTATTTAATTTTACAATTTTATTATAGGATTAAACTTTTTTATTTTCTTATATTGATACGTTATTTTAATGCAGTTTCTTCACTTCAGTACAGATAAAAACGATAATCGACTAGACTGGCATATGCTAATCCGTCTTCCTAAACAACACTAGCTCGTTTTTAAAATGCGATTTTATTTCTCCCAACTGTGTTACACTTCAAAATTTCCTCCCCCTTTATAAAATTAGCATCGGGGCAAAGCACAAGTCAGAGTCTAAACTAACTATACACTCGGCAGCTCTTACTTTAAAGGAGATAATCTAGTCGAGTCTAACACCCTATGAAGATGCAGACAACAGGATGTGACACAGTTTTCTGGTCCAGTCCACTCTATAGCCGTAGGGAAGTTGGCGACACTACAAACAATACAGTACAGTACTATAATCGAACGGCATAGTTTTTTTTTATGCAGCACCTCTCTCTAATCAGATTATTATAAAAACCAATAATATATCTAATATTACACGTTAAAAAGATATATTTCGGATGTAACCAGATTTCCAATATTTTAACACTGCTATACGAACAAATCGTCACATTTTAATATTTAAAACAAAAAATTATCATGACAATATTTAGGAGATAATTATAATCTAATTAATTTATCGGGTTGTAATATTAAAATAAAATGTCGCTATATTAAAAAAAAGGTAAAGGTAGTTTTGGCTGGACAGTTGCCATGTGCGTTATCACACCTGTGTGCTACCAAAGTTTGGAAACGTGCCATCGCTAGTTCATCACGTTCGTCTGACGACTCAGCATGACCCCGACGCCCTATAGGGCTCCACCCCAAATATAATCGCTAGAACATATCTTGACCTTCTATATTAACAATATATCTGAATAATGAACTCTTATTACCCTAACAGCATTCGATATAAAACTGTCCAGTTGTAATGTAACCGGCTGGATGTCCTTATTACTGTCCACACACGCAGCTGCACATGTCACGGAAACCACGTGATCTCAATGTTAGTATTGTTACCACAGCAGTACATGTGGTGCGATAGCACAACTTACTAAACAGTTTTGCCATCTGCGATTGATTGAATGCATTTTCCATTGTGTTTCTTTTTTTTTAAATAAAATATACAACCATGCCAGGATCTTGCTTAATACAATTTTGTTATTAATGTAGTATTCTTATAAATTATTAATGTTGCTGTTCCTCCCAATATTCTTAAAAGGGAGAAAGAGAGCACATCAATAATATATAAGAGAAACTGATTCGAATTTGAAGCCCTCTAAACAGTGAGTATTAGAGGGCCTTCACAGATTCAGCAAGGCTCTTCTATAACAGCAGATTCATATTTTACAGTGGTATGTTACTATATATTTAAGTGAAATCTATGTCTTTCTCATGGTTTATTGTTATGACCTCTTGTAAAAAGGATTCGTTCTCTATAACTTTTGAAAGAGTTAATAATTCTTTTTTTATCAAGGATAATAATGATTCATAGTGAACCTGCTATAAGAAGGAATGATATTCTCGTGATACGTGACAAATTTAAAATGATGCAGCAAAACACCTAATTAAGAATCGAGTTGCGTGAAAAATAATAAAGAACATAATATAACAATTTTGCGTCATGTATATATATTTATAATGATGCAAAATTGGCCTCGTCACGAATTTAAAAATAAAAAATTCTATTATGTAATATGTGGTTAGGATAAGTTATTAGAAATAAGAGAATTAAAAGAAGAAAAACAGTAGAAGATAAAAAGAAAAGATTTTTGTCGAGAAGTTAATAAAACCGGCATCTAAAGTATTGCATTCCATTTTATAGGAATTGCTCTACTTCTCCTAATTCAATTTTCAATACATTGAGAGTACATTATTCGTGCAGTTTGTGTTTTCTTGTGCAGCAGATGGTTATTGGTTGTGAAGATGCTATCCAACTTATTGGCAAAACGATTAAGAATTGTTACGTCTACGATCTTTAAACGGGGGGAAGTAGCAAAAACCGGATTGTGTCATAACTGTTTTATGTTTTCTTTTTTTTTATAAAAGGTACAGCAACCCATTAGTCACGTGTTTTTCTTTATCGTTTCCCTAATTTCGTTTTCTGAAAATTGCTTTTGTAATCTTTTTCTTCGATGAGTCCTAATTTAGAAGTTAATATTCCATTATATTATACATACGTTACAAAGTTCAAACCGTATCATAATTATTTTGTAACCGGGATCGAGGATAAAAATTTATCTTCAATAAATATTCTCAGGAGTTTAAAACAGTTCTAAAATATTATAATTGGCTTCGAGGCGAATTGTATATATGCTAATACATCAAAATAGAGGCAAAAATGTAATTCATAAAGACGGAATATATGCAGGTAAATTGAACATATACAGCTGGAGGTGACAGGTGTATGTACAGGTGTGTCTACACGTTAGCGTTTCTTTCTAAATAGTAATGACACAGTGGATGAAGTTCTCCCCCAGGGTATATTTGGAGTGTGGGAGTAAGGGATGGATGCGTATTTATTGTGTACTGTGTAAATATGGTTGGAACCGAGGGATAAACCCTCCCACGCATTCATTTCCATGAATGACCCCATACAAGTGTTATCTTTGGTGTTAACCTAACTTCTGGTCAGTTGTATAACAACTATTTTTAGATCGAAAGATAAAATAGCCTCCGAGCTGGAATTTCTACTAAATTAGTTCTTGAATAAGTTTATCGTTTTTACCAACTTAAGAGGATGAAACTATTTTTAAAAAAATGTGAAAAAAGTCTACATTTAAGACAGATTTTTTTCAGAATTAAATGAATATTAATTTGATTGAGATAAAAAAATTTCTGCATTCAAAAACTTATAATATACATTCCGTATTTTACGAGATAATATCAAAAATATTCCATTTTTTCTCTAAAGACATCAAGAACTTAATTTTTATCCGAAATTACCAGGATTCTACCTAAATTTAAAAATCTATCACATCAAATCTTTAATTAATCAGCTCTTGATGCCTAAAATTAGCATTTTTGACTGCTTTTAAAAAATTATTTAAAATGTAAATTAGCTATATACCTAAGAACATTCATTTTTAAATGAGAAAGATTTAAAAACAAATTAAGAAATCTTGTCCGTAAACTGATTACATATTTTGCTTATGCTTCTTATCATCGTATCTTCAACATTCAAAGACAGGTAAGAAATAATATACCTAATTTTTCGTTCCAAACAATTGAAAAGAGGGCGAGGAAAATCGTTTTTCTGCACCACATCGACACAAGATTACAGAGTTGCACGCCTGACAGAACGCGAGTCCTTATTATAAAGAAGACAAGTAGAAGGCTACATCCGTTCCTGGAGGGTGGTACAGACCCTATATGACACCTCGTTATAGAAGAAATAATTATACACTTGTTATCGATAGTATTCTGCTGAAAGATATTATCCATTTTTCTTTAGACTATGTATATATATATATAAATACTTTTACTATTTAAGCAATTGAAAACAAACCACGGCTGAAATTTTACAAAAATCTATCTTAAAAGAATGAATATCAATGTAGATTTATGTGTTATTAATAAATATACATCAATTTTCAAATAATATTAATCGCCTAACATTTCTCATACCTTAAAAAGTGTTTTTTTTTTTTTTTTTTGAATGACATTAAAATGTTGTTGTTCTATTTATATTTATTCACATAAATTATTCTTTTATAAATTTATTCTTTGACGGATTTTTTCTCATCTGTAAACACTGTCTATCAGCAAAAATATGCTGTTGTTATGCAAAAAAAAAAAAAAAAAAATGCCGCATTTCTTTGTAAATTAAGCGAAATCTCTCACAGAAAATTTTTTCCATTCAAAAATTACTCGTTACACAAAAAGTTAATTTCCGAAAGAATAAAAAAAAAATAATACTGTACATAAAAAATTCGATCAGTAAAACGAATATTTGGAAAGTATTTTACAGACAAAGCTGCCCTTGTATTAAAATATAAAATCAATAGAGAGTTTTTAAGTTTTATCAGTCGATAGCAGCGGGGCCCGTAGGTGAAAGGAAAAAAAGATAAAGGTAACTCGCTATCGGAGGTTTCGTTGGGAGGATTATTGGAATGGAGCACATGCGTTTGTTTTTCTCACCATTTTTCCTTCGTTTGTTGTTTTATGAAGATGGACTTTGTCCGTACGGAATGAAGCTCGCCAGTTTAGTCTTTTCAAAGAACACTCTTCCTGTCGGCTGTTATTTATTTACTTTAATTATACTTTTATAGTAAAAGTCGTTACTGTGCCAGAAATTTGGTAATTGGATCTGTTTACAAATATTTTTTTTATGAATTTGTCATGCGGGACAGCGCACTTCCAGAGATTAAATTATTACTTTTTATAGTATATGAGGGTTTTAATTACTTATTTTTTAATTATTATTGTTTTTCATCTTTTTTATCACAAACACATGCAATAATATAAATGTTGAATTTTTATCTCGAACTACTGAACAACAATAGTTAGAAATATATACGCAGATTTAAACATTTTCGTTATTTGCATACTTATCTAAGTTCAAATGTAGCCAAAAATCAATTCTAATTCACACGCAAGAAAGATTAATTTATTTGTAATTAATAATATGCTTAATTAATTTAATAATTAATAAAGTCCATCTATTTTAATAATGAAATTAATTATTGAATGGCTTTCCATTATGGACTGCATTGATTGAACGTTTAATTCAGAAAAGTATTTTTTTTTTCTGTATGTTCAGCAGGTTTTACCTGAATTGGCGTTTTTATCCTAAAAGTTATGAATCAAAAATTCATGTCAAAATATCACCTCTACCGAACTCATAAATTTTTCAAAAAAATCATTTATATTTTGTTAAAGGATTGAACTTTAACATCATATGTGCACTTTCGACTAACCAGTTTGATCTTTCCCTAAGAGAACAACGGTAGATTCAGAGGTCACTCACGGACCGTACAAATTTATTACCACATAATATATCCGGATATTAAAATTTTGTATATATTTCGATGTAAATTTGTCTCCAGATAATTTGATTAAATCTGTAAAACCGTAATCATCTAAATAATAAGTTGATCTGAAAAATAAGTTTTGAAAGAACAGAAAAAAATTATATAAAATGCTTAATCTGTATAAGGTATGATAGGACGATTTTAATTAATATAATTTAATGACTAACAATTAAATAAAAAATTTTATTCTTAACCAACCAATAAAGCCTACTCAATTTATGAAAAATTCGCAGAAAAATTATGCGGTTATTTACTTCGATGAGTCTTTAGCTCATATGGAAAAAGTTTTAGTACAGGATGGACAAAGAATAAATAAATACAACAAACTTTGGTCCACAATGAATCGTTTAAAGAAAAGGAGCACATGCCAGCTTGGTTATAAAGTCACAATGTTACCTGATGATAATATTGAGCCCAGGGTGCAGCCCTTTACCAATTGCAGAGGAAGTTGATAAAGAGTAACTTTCGGAGGTTCCTCCTGTCATCTCCAATAGAAAGATGACAAGAGGAACTTCTTTAAACGTACTAAAGAAATCAGAACCGGTAGATCCAGTGGTCCCCCTTAAAGTGTGTAGTACGTGGTCCCGCATCCACAACGAAGAGAAGGGCATGCGTCCAGGTGGTGACCTTGGACGAATGTACCCAAACACTTCCTGTAGTCAGTCCTGTTGCTGGGTTATTTCTCATAGAAGGCCTCTGTCTGGCCGGCCTTCTTCTTGAAATATCTTCGGCTGTGACTTTCCTGATGACGTCATTTAGTTTTCCCTTCACTCAAAGCGTAATTCGGGTGGGAAAGGAGATAAAAGGAAGGGATTCCCTGCAGGGTATGTCTAGCTTAACTTGTCTGGAATAGTTTATTTGTATAAAGTAAGCAAAACAATGAGATGCATCGTATTAAAATTACACGAATTTAATAAAATTTATTTAGAAATTTCCGTCATTTACTTAAGTTTTTAAATTAATTTAATACGAATATTTTAAAATGTTATTTTCTATAAAGCAATGCGAGCGAGTTAATCAATAGGAGAGTCATAACTTGTGATTTACGATATAGGATCTATTATGTTGCGTTTTTCAATCAAAACCTTCTTCTTTTAAACATTTTTATCAAAACAAATTTATTTTGAGTTCTTATAATAAAAATTCTGGCATTATCAATAAATCGATGAAAGCAATTTTTGAAGTTATAGCTCTGATGTCAAAATTTTAAATTTTAACTTCCCTTAAATATTAACATTATTAATCGTAACTCTGTCTTAACTCGTTAGAATGATTAACAACAAGTTTAACAATAGAAAAGCAAAACTGGAGGAAAAAAGAGCAAACTATAAAATATATATACTGTATATATAAAAAAAAAATGTCTTTCGGAGAAGGAGGTGAGTTAAAAAAATAAATTGGACAGGGGACAGTTAGTCCATCCGTCGCGCACGCAACCCAACCAGAGGCCCAGTCTTGTGGGGTAACCAAGGGAGGGGTTGATAAAGATCAAAGGTCACTTTGCCGTCCAGAACTGGAGGACTTTGGAGCAGAGGGAGGCCCTTTAAGGGGGAGGGAGACAAAAATCGCCAGACGGGTTGCGGGGTACCCCTAACGGTCTGCAATGCGGCCCGGTGTGAACTCCACTCGGGTCAGAGGTCAGCAGCGTTATAAAAGCCTCGTCGAGACAGTCGGGGAAACGAAATTTTGTAACTGAGACGGTTCCAAACGGTTGGTGTTAACTCAATGAAAATGGTGATTTATCAAGGGGTTCTCTGTTTTTAAACATTTGTTAAGAATCCTTTTTGTTAAATCTGGTACTAAATTTTCTCACCAAAATACTACGCTGAAAAATTACAAAAAATAATTGTTAAAAATCGATGGATAATAACGAACTTAAGAATATTTTCTAATGAAAATCACAAATGTAGAGAAGGAGTATGGTTGGTGTAATTCAACTCAAACAAATACATTGAATAAACAAGCTAAATTGTAAAATTTATTAGTTAATTTAACACTTCTTAACAAAATAGTCAAGATAGCCTATCGGCTATAATAAACCCAAAGAGTTATTTTCTCGAATTACACGCTTGTCACAAAAGAAAGATAAAAAAAGGGGGGGGCAAAATTGGGTCGTCTACTCTTGATAGATGAAGCGGCACTCATCCCAAAAAAATAAGAGAATAAAAAAAGCAGGAAAAACAATAGCCTTACTGCCACAATTAATGCATGCCAATAAAGAAAAACAAAACGAAAATATGCAAAGTAAATTACTAATTTTTCGGTAGCATTTACCGACTTGTCAAACAAGAGAGAGGAACACTGTTAACCTTAATAATAATACCAAATAGCCGATTAAGAATCCATTCAGGGTCAATTTATTAAAGAGAACGATGAATGTGCCTTTTTTTTTACTAGCCGTTTTTTAATAAATCCCCCTTCTGCCACCGAACATGGAGTTTGTTCAACTAACTGCTCGCCAACCATTAATCATATCGCAACAAACTCCTCCAACAAGCCGACAACACGCGTCCTTCCTCCTCCTTCTCTTCGTTTTACTTTACCCAACGAATAATAAACTTCGTAAGGAGAATACGACCCTAGCTATTAACAAAATCTCGCTTGTTGAAAAAGCCGCGCTTACTCCTGATATGTAAAGTAATTGAGGATTGAGTTTACTACCTTAACGATGTGATTTGCGGATGGAAAATAGCTTTGCTTATATCAAAATGTTTTTCTCCTTCCTCTTTTTTAATTTTACAGTAAAAATGAAATGCCGTCTCTGTTATCACAGATTTCAGTTTGTTGAAAATTGTTTTTAGTGTTGCATACAGTGTTTTATCATAGACCTTCAAATGCTATTTTTGCTTAGTCTTAGTTAAATATTTTTTAATACTTTCGTTGAAATTCTTAGTAAAATTTTACTTTAAACTTCACTCAAATTTTGCTCCAACCTTTACTAGAATTTCTTTAAAATCTCTACTTCAGTTGCTTGGCACTAAAATGGAAAGCAAAATAAAGAATAAAAAAAATGAATATTCAAATATTTTACTTTTAAATTGAAAAATTAAATTTTGATGAGAAAAAAAAAATAATAACTTTATAAAAAAAAAATTCCGAATAAAGAAAACGCTATATATTTTTTAAACGTCAGAATGCTATTTTACCTCTTAGAATATGTGCAGAAATTTTTCTATAAGAAAATTAAAAAAAAAAAAAAAATGGATACGGATGAATTCTCATTTCCACAAATTCATAACATATCCCTATTTAATCTTTATTTAAAATCTTAAGGCTCTCGATTACGCATCAGTAGTGGGAGGCCAACGAGCATTTTTTTTAAAACCTTCGAAAGGCCGAAAGGAAACTCTGTTAAAGGCCCTCTAATCTGTTGTTATGGGGGAAACCTAAAATAAGTTCCATTGTTAGAGTGAAGTACTTTATTTAACGTTGGCACTTTCGTCACATGAAAGGGAAGTTTGTTAAGGTGAGTATTAAGTTAAGCCCCACACGAATTCCAAAATTAATCTTATAAATTCTTTTTAGAAATTACTTTCGACTTCTGTTTTTTATTTTTTTAGTTAAGTTTAAACAAAAACAAACACCCGACAAATTGTAACAAATGTCAATATCTCTTATCGAACGCATAAAAGTGAAGAAGAACGACATTTAATGATCTAAATTAGCCACAATTGTTTTCATTTCTTTCTTGTTTTTTTTTCGCATTAAAATATTCAACATTTCATTTTGGAAACATCGACATTAAGCAGGTTCCGATTCTTATAATATTTACCAAAGTCTCACTAGATTGGTTTAAGTTCTTATTACAATTTATTGGGTCTTATTAAACGAAGTTTTTAGGTGGATTCTTCTCGGTAAAAGTAAAAAAATAACTCAGAAACGAAGCAATATGGTCAAGCTAAGTTGTTACAGCATTCACCTGAAGAAAGTTCAAGGTCCTGGCGTACTTTTTGCTCTCTAGCAGTTCAAGGTCCTTTATGACGTAACAAAGGCTACAGTTAAGAGAAGTGACCTCGTACCTATTGTTTTACCTTATCTATATAACACGAATTGTAACATCACAATTTCTAATCAATATTTTCCTTTTGAAATTCCATCCGTTTGTTTGTCTTTTACTTTTTTTTATTATTATTATATTCCTTTGTCGCTTTGCTTCTTCCCTTTTCGTGTTCATTGTAAATGCGAGACTTGAAATCTTTATCGCCCCAGCGGATCTGTCTCAATTTCGCTGCTTAAATTACCAATAATAAAAAAGTCAGATGTAACATTTGATGCTTTTCTTCTCCTTACTGTATATATATAAAGATGGCCTGTAATAAGATACAGTTGTAAGCAGAAATGAAGTGCAGCACAACATAGGTGTAATGTTAGTGTACGCGTATCTCTAACAGAAATGTTCTGATTTTACTCCAACAACAACAACAACAGAAAAAAAATTGTGTTCGCTTTTTAACTCTCTGTTGCACCTTCTGGTTTCGTATTAAAAAAAATAATAAACAATTTTTACTGATCTAAATTTTTTTTATCAAACTGAATTTTTTTTTTTTAACAGTAGCAATATGAATGACTTAACAATTTCGATTTTAGGAAAACTTTCTTATTTTATTTTATTTTTAAATCATGAAAGCCTTAATGTTCATCAAAACTCTCTATAATCTCTTATGAAATTTTCGAAATATAATTTTTCAAAAAATTCTATAAATGTATCTCTAAACTTTATTATGATTATGATATTAAAAGATATTCAGTGATATCATTCTAAATTCTTGATTTATTCAGAGTTTATAGTGTTTGGGATTAGTTCCAATATAAGACGGAAGTTGGCTCCTTTATATTTGTAAAATTTAATTTTTTTTTTCAATTTTTACTTTTTTTTAATAAGCTGACAAGATACTGTCGCCAATAACATGATGACACAATTGTTAACACAGACATGTTGGGTTCACTGTCTGATAGTTTTTTACAATAAATGCGATAAGATGAAGCCAACCTGTTGCTGTAATAGCATTAAAACATAGTATCAAATAGACTATCAAATTCAATAGTAAAGAGATTACATATCAAATTATAAAAAAATGATACTTTAAATACGGGATTATTATTCTATGTTCGTTTTAATATCAGTTAATCCTATTTTGTGCTTAATATCTGATTTGAATCTTAATATGTCCTTTCATAATTGTATGTAGAGGTAACGAGGTAATGATCACAAAAATTGGGTGGAGATGAAATCATCATGCAATACTTTTACATTTTCTGTTTCTGCTTAACCTTATCACTTTCCTTTGACCGTCTAGAGATATAAAGATAGATTATAATTTCCTTTTTCCAGGATCCTGGAAAGGAAAGGAGAGAAAATTGAAGTATAAGTTTGTCCGGATGTTAACTACACCTGCTTCCGGGAAAAGCGTCAGTTCCTTCTTTGCTTCCTTGCAACCAGATCAGATTTTCATAAATTTTATCTGTATACAGTACACAGAATAAGTTAATCAGATAATAATCCACAGATCTATAAAATTAGCAAAGTGAATTTTATGTTAACTTAAGTACTTTAAAAGAGTTCTTAGAGGTAAAATAGAAAAGAGAGATGACTAAATTTTAGATCGCAGTACTTTGTTTCACCGATAAAATTCGGAGGAAATAACGGCAACTTCAATATAAAAGGACAGAATTCGAAATATTCCCAAAAAATATAAGCATAAATATTAGAAGTCAGAGTTTAAAGGGTTTAAGTATGTTGATCTTGGAGCTTCAATAACATTGCAATAAAAAAAAAAATGGCGTTGAAGAAAAGCATTTTCAAACTAATTAAATTCAAATAATCATATCCCAAAAATTTATTTTTATGATTATAAAAATTTGCAAATTAAAATTTTAAACTCTTAAAATTTTAATTTGCAATTACTTTTCTACAAATTAACAGATTAAATTCAGTTCTGTTTAATAATGCGGAACATGATATTAAAATCTAAAATTGGATTGAATAATAATAAATAAAATATCATTGTTATAAAGAAATAACTCCGTCAGAAATGAGTATAAATGCTATATTATCACTTATAAAAATAAATGGATCCACATAATTTAGTATATACTCGGGCCTTTATAATAAACCTGTCAGTTTATAAAGATGAATATCTGTAATATGTAGAGGGCGAGGTCCTCCCGAGTTTTGTGTCCGGACACCTCGCGAACAAAGATAGCATCTATCTAAAGCCCTATATGCATACAATATAGAGTGCATGTCCTGAACGTACGGGATTGATAAAAAGAAGGTAGGGGAACTACAGGAGGTTGAGCTCATCCGAGACATGGCAGCGGAACATTCTTCTTTCAATTGCCTGAGGGGGTCTATAATTTTTGGCACATGGTGAGTTGGACAACAGAGAGTAAGGACAGCTGTTCCCATCCGGTGGAATTTCTGGAAAGATTACGTCATAATCAATGTATACTGGGTGGATATCGCAACTAACCCAAGCAATCTATACTGGGAAAAGTTGGTCGCACGAATATTGGATATTTCTTGGGGCTTTGTGCCCTTATAAACTCCTCTTAGTTTGTTGGGATTATACTAAATCCAGATTATCGTTAAGAGGGGGATCCGGTGATAATTATGTGAGCGCCCAAATAGGTTTTTGGGTCGTGAGGGGCTTCTCTCAGGATGCAGAACGGGAATTGTGGGCCGGATACACTTTACAACGGGATCCCCGTTACGTTCTAGGTAATACTTAAGGTTTTGAAATGTTGGGAAACGAAATACGGACGCTTTAAACAGTCGTCTTCTACGTTTTAAGAGGTCTGGACGTTTCGGAATGCTTCAGAACCGGACTGTGTCACGTTTTTTTCACAATAAATGGACTCGGAACCGAGATGAGACGGAATCCATCTAAAAATAAACAATATAAACCAATCAGCGTGTCCCTTAAAGGTAAAAAGCAGTACTTCCCGGGCTCTTAACTGATTGAGTAACGTCCTAGCGACACTTTGCAGAAAAAGCACAGAAAACAGAATATTGGGAACTAGCACATCCCGTGATAAAGGCAGGTATAAGGGACGAAGCATAGTTGACTAAATGCGCCCGTAAATTGGCCCACGTGTCATTTACTACCTCCTGAGGGATTCACAAGGTCCTCATGCCTGTCAGTAAGTGCAGTGATGTTCTGATAGTTCGCAAAACGAATTGGTGGTCGTTGAGTCTTGCCACCTTCTGACAATATGCACTCACTCGGAGTTTAACTACGTAATTAACTATGTGCAGAAAATTAGATGAACGATCTTATCCAGAAACGAATAGTCAGAATTAAAGATAAACCTACTTAAAACGCATATTAATTTACTATTCACATTTAATAATTAAAGTTTATCGACATATTTTTAATAACAAAATTTCTTTTCCTCACTTTTGAATTAAAATACCTTAGTAAATAATGTTTTAATATTAAATATTATATATTAATCCTATCTATAAACTTTATAAAAACTATTTACGAGAGATTTTAGATGTAAAAATAGATCTGAATTTAAAAATTTTTGCATTTCTAGTACGAGTGTTAAAGACAATACCGTACAGAAAAAAAATCAATAAAACCTAACCGAGTTTAAAGAAAACCAGATTTCAAAAAATGTAAACATTAAAGTGAAAGGAAAAAAAAATTATAAACTTCACCACCTTTAAGGATCTCATTAAGCCTCATATTAAGGCTCAAATTAAATGTGAGTCGAAGTAAATTTCCAGTTTAAGGAGAGGATGGAGAAGATGATTGCAGATCGAACACGTGTTGACAAATGCCTGAATTACTGAACAGGAAGAAGCTGTCATTAATGCTGGTGATTGTTCGGGGATTACCAGCAACGTCGTCGTGTGGCCTTAATTTTTATTACTTGTCGGTAGTGAGGCAATCTTCCGATTAACCTCACGTATGTGGGACTCTTTCAAAGGAAATCGAATTTTAAATTAAGTGACGACATTCGCATCGTTATCAACTTGCGCGAATATAAATCGGTTTTATCTATGTTATGATCCGTTATTAGGGCCTTATACTAAGGCCCTCACTACTCCCTAGTTAACTACCATTAACCTTGTTGCTGGTCCGGAAATCATATCTAACTTAAGAATGTCTTATAAATTTTTTAGATTACAAATTCTGAATTTATACATAAGTAATAAAATAAATATGAAAAATTCAAAATTTACTTTTGTCATAACATAAATAATAAAATTATTTATGATTTAACTTCGTAGAATTTAGTTAAACATATACAAACCTATGAAGTATTAGAAAAAATAAAAATAAAAAAAATCCTAAAACCAGATATCATATTCTTAAATACACAAAACAACTTGTTCTGACATCTATTAGACCTATTTATTATTATAATATTCCAATTTGTAGAGCAACTCCTGCTTCTTATCTTTAGCTAACTTCAACCCATTAGTTTAAAACTCATTTTTTAACAATTAAAACTGAATTAAAAAACTTTCAGTAATTTCCGAAAGTTTTAAAATTAAATTTGTCTTATTTTTCAAAAAAGTTTCATAATACATAATATATAAATATACTATATATAGATTTTTATCTAGAGCTATAATTGATAATATATATTCATATTTTCTATATTCATATTTTTTTCATTTATAATCCAACTAAATCACTAGCAGAACTAATAAATAAAATGATCTTGTCACAGAACATAATATTTAAAAAAAATCTGTGCCAGCAATATAGAAAATTAATATTAATAAATATCTAGTGACTTTCTGGGGAATTTTTTTTTTAAATAAATTATAATTTTCACTATCAAAATCTAAATTATTTTATAGTAGTCTTTAGAATTTGAAGAATTATTATTTTATTTTATGAATTAAAAGTTATCAATATTTTCAATTACTAGAAACATTTGTGATGAAGCATTTCAGCAAAAAAAAAAATTGAACCCTTTTGTATCCCTAATATAAAAAAAATCAGTGAGTTTTTCATCTTGCAGTTATGATATAAAATTATATTGAAAGACAGAGTTCTTAAATCATATAAGTTATACTTCTTATAATAAAAAATTTATAGGAAAATCTGCTATAATCGATCTTATCTCTTCAGGAAGATCTATTATAATTTTTTAAACTGATGATAATCTGTTTCTAATCTTATAAAAATATGATTCATTAATTTTTTTTAAATTATATCTAAATTACTTATCTAAAATCTATTATAAAATTTTGATTTTTTTAAATTTAACAAATTCATGACACCATAAAGTACAGTTATTTATGGTTAGCTAGTTTGTCGAACCAGCAGATAATCTTACTAATATACTAATTTAGTTTTTAATCGTCTACTTATCAAAATTCTTACCATGCAAACATTTTAATGTAGTAAATTATTAGTAAAAAAATTTCCTAATTTTTCCAGGAAGTATTTTAAGATATGAAATAAAAAATAAATAAATAAAATCTTGAGATAGATTTAGACATAATGCTTACAGAGTTGGATCTAGTTTAGGTCTATCAGGTGAGTTTTTACTGTATAGCCTGGTTCAAGTTACAGAAGAGCTAAAAATAGCAAACTTTATAAATAACCCAGAACAACTCTTATAAACTTTGTCTGAAGTTTAGTAATATTGAAATTTAACGTTATGCCATAAACATATAAAAAAGAGAGTAATTACTAACTAACAAGTTATGATTAACTATTAAAAACAAATAATTACATATTATCCAATTATAAAATTTTTTAAAATTAATTATAAAAAATTATTATTGATAAAATCTACTTTGTACTATAAATAAAAATTGCATTTATTTTCAAAATTTTATTAAACAAGTTTATTGAAGTGAAGAATTGATTTTTTTGAAGCTCAACTGAACTTGACTCATAAGCATCATTTTTTTAATGCCATGGTGTTTTTAAATCCTAATTAAGCTCTGTACCTCGTTTAGAAAATATTTACATGTTTAGAATCTTACTTACCGCTAAAATAATGCTTTGGTGGGTTAAAAGTATGCTCGACTTAAGAAAACACAAGTATAGTTATTGACACAAGCAAAAAAAAGTCAAGCATTACATAACAGTCTAACAGCTTATGTTTATAAACAATTATAAGATAATGATTGTAATGTTTAGGACAAGTAGGAGTCGCAAAACTTGCCAAAATTATCCAGAATAATTGCGTAAGAAGAATTTTCTCTTGGACATCTAAACGGCACTCATACTTATTAAAAGCTAAGGGATAGGGAGGTTAGTAAGAGCATTTATTCGTTTCTATCGATGTTTATACGTTAGTAAGAGTGATTTCTAGTAAATCGGCTTAATTAACGTATTTAATTGTGGTTAAGTGGGGATCGAAAGCACTAAGAAAGCGGACGGAGATGTGGCTAGACATAGCGGTAGTAGCAGCGGCCATACAGCCGCGCCGAGGTTAGGTAGCGCGAGCTACTGTCTGGAGGCACCAGAGGAAGGCGAACGGTAGAAACTAGAAAAGAAGAGCCCTGCAGGGCGAAAGAGGGGACCCGGAGGGTTTTAGGAAGTGCGTCCGGGTTATCACGTGGTGCCAGGGCGAAAAGAAACCAGCCGAGTCGACCCGCCAACCGGCCGCACCGGGAGCCGGCCATGGCGCGGAAGAAGGCCGCTGTCCAGATCGACATTGACGGAGAGAAAGAGAGAGAGAGCCCTTCGGGCCATCCTAAACCGACCACGATGGACGGACATGCATTGGACGGCGCAAAAAATGCACAAAAGCCGCCATTACGTGAACCGGCCCCTGACCAGCGGCCGAGCCATGGAGGACGCTGTCCGGCGCGACGCTAGACGCGCTAGCAACGTTTGCCAGGTGGGTTCGAGGACAAGTAGCACTTACCTGCTAAAACTCTCTTCCTGGGCAGCGGTTTCTCTTGTTTTCGCCGTGACATCTCATCGACTGTGGGACACCGTCCTCACACACGTCTGCGTGGACACAAAGACCAACAAAGATGGCGACCGCTAATGCATGCTGGGTATTCAGAATGGGTGAGCACCTGCGTTGGACAATGTCACATCGGAGTCAGTTTGTGCCTCTTTGCTTCTCCAACGTGCTTACGACCACGGAACACGGCCGACAGTAGCGATAGCTTGCGGTGGGCCGGGCCAGCGGCACTACCAACCGGCGACGATCGCCCCGGCGACAGTCAAAATATCCACAGTCCAGTCTAGGGTGCAGTTGGGGCGAAGGTTCCGACCGGCGAGACTACCACTCCGTTGCCACACCGACAGGTAAACTGTCTAGCCCTCGGTGTGTCCTCATGCTACGTGTTTTTAATGTTTCTTTTTTTGTGTTTGTTATTATGTTTTTTATGTTCTAATCCCCGGTCCACACACACACACACACACTGCAACACACGGACGGGTATGACTGCGACCGGCTCGCACTCCTGTCTGGCTTTGGTCGGTCGCCCACTCTTGACTGCGCGCGTGTCTGAGTCGGGACAGCAGCTTCGACGTGTGACGGCGCTTGGCGAGTCCGCGCTCTACACCAAGGCCGCAGAGGAGTGGCCGGATGGTGCGGGTCCATCGTGGGTCAGCCCACTGGCACGTGATTGACACTAGCGG
>WUQG02277612.1:0-49039 GCA_011317285.2 Androctonus mauritanicus | reverse complement strand
AATTATCCGGCATATTCAAAAATCCGCCACTCCTCAGGTCCCGAGGTTGCCGGATTTTTGAATGTTTACCTGTATATTATTGCTATTCTCTAGAATAGTAGTCCCAAAAATATTATACGAGCATCCCCAGCGATGCGTAAGAATTTTCAGATTATTTTAAATTTTCAAGATGATTTAAAATTGAATAGTAGAAATCAGCACTCGATCAATTCAATGATCTTAACCAACCTTTTTTATAAAAAATATATACTTTTTTTTTTGGAATATAAATTAAAAATTTCGGAAATTTATTAAGAACAAAACATTTTTCAATACTTATTTAAAAAGAACTTTTGAATTTTTTTTTTAAATAGAAATTACATTAATATGGATGAAAAATAGCAATTATAAGATTAGAATAAATGAAGATAAATTTATGAGTTGTTTTGATATTCATCAAATCTTTCTAGAGATGTTAAGAGTTTACTAAATATCCAATAATAATTTCTCAGTTCGAACTAAAGCATTTTTTCTTGCTTATTTTTAGGTTAAATATAAATAAAAAAAAATTAATAAAATATCAATAATTGTCCGAAACAATATTATAAATTTGCATACTGTGTGTGCATGAATTTTACTAATTTGTAATCAATAAAAACTCTAGATTTAAATATATATTCAATCAGATTTTTACCATCGTTTTTATGTGTTCAGTACATTTTAATACGCGAATAAGAAACAATAAAATAAATTTTTAAAATTATAATCGAATAACTAGTTTCAAATTTTTAATGTTTATTTGTATATTTATATGTAAATGAGATGATAATTATTGTAAAAATTCTACCGTATTGTAAGCTGTAAAAAAAAAATATTATTATTATTGCGGATATTAATCTCTACAGGATTCTAAATTCTTATTTAAAAATTATATGAAAGCTATTAAAGATTATATTAAAATGTGTTAAAATGCGTAATTAAATCTGATTTAATTTTAAATTATATTTAATAATCTTATGGTGTTAGATACTGTCAGTAAATTTTACAAGAGAAAAGAATAAACAAAGTTTGTTAACACAACATAAATCACAGGAAATTAAGCAAGCTTACCAGAACTACCTCTCTTAACTAATCGGATTTATGCAGATTACATAATCTATATGTGAGAATAACAATTCAAGGAACAATATGCCATTGCTTTCGTACAGTATTCGTTACTTTAAACGAACTTTGTTCAAACACTTCTTTACAGACGCTCATTTTCAACTAATGAAGAGAAAATAACATTTATAATCTGGTTCTTTTTTAAATCTTCAACTTCTTTAAAAGTAGATTTTTTTTCAACTTTTTAAAGATGAAAAGACTAAATTAGAGTGAATAAAATTAATATTTACTGCTTAGTTCGATCTGATAAACTTGGATTTTTAGAAATATCTAATGCTGCAACAGTGCAACTGGTAAAAAGTTAGAGTAATAATTTGTGGATTCTACTTCAAATTCTGGAAAAGAGTTTCATTATTTTCTTTTAAAACAATAATAAAAATTAAAGTTAGAATTTTTTTATATTCTGTTTTCATATCCGAACAGTCTTCTTATTTATTATAAATTTATTAATACTATAATGCTAGTTAACCTACTTTCCAAAGAAAAGTGAAACTTTTAAGATCACTGTGCTTCATGCTCCTGTTTGTGTTCTGTACCAATATCTTTTGAACTAATTAAGTTTTTATGGAATTTTTTAGTTATTTTTTAGAACATGTCTACAAAATTCCATATTTCCATACAAAATTCTGTAATTAAAGATGGCCACAACACCGCAGCTTTTAATTCTACAGCTACTTAATTTAAAACTTTAAAATGATGGACATTCAAATTTTTGAGATTCTCCATTATATTTTGTACTAATTAATACATTTCTATGAAATTTATCAAAACAGTTAAGTCATAAGTACTGACCTTCATGATGCATCAATTAACTCTATATATAGAATAGTTCTTCAACTATTTAAAAATGGTTCACTTTCAAATTTTTGAGGTTTCTCTCTAATACTAACTTTTGAATACAGTATTCGATTTTTTTTAAATAAAAATTCTCAAAATATACTTCTCAGATCATTAAAATCAATCTTGAAGTAAGATAAATTAATCTTATATCTTTATACATTTAAATATCGCTAATATTCAAGCTCTTCAAACAGCTTGGCTAGTCTAACTATCAAATATTATAAATTATGCCTACATAAAAAATTCATAATAATAAACTTAATAGGGAAATAAAATATATAACTTATGTTCAATCGTTATCTAAATCAAATTTTACGGGTTAAACTCAACTCTTTCACTTATAGTTATTATAGTATTTAATATATGAAGTTAAATTATTGCTAATTGATATGCAAATGATAATTTTTGATAGGCTTTCGGTTACAAGAATCCTTATCAGATCAAATTGTATAGTAGATATTTTAATAAAGTCATTTTTATCTCTCACAGTTTCAATAAAATGCTGAAGTACATTGCTACTTCCTGTAAGCTGAAACTATACATATCTGTGCTTCGTGTTAAATATCAACCCATATTTAATCCTATGTATGCAAATTTTGAAATAAAAATAAGTTATTTCAAATTTATCAAAATGTTTCCTTTAAAAATATAACAGAACTTTTGAGAATCGTGGATAAACAAAGAACACCACCCTTACTTATGGATTAAATTCATAAAACACAATATCAAGCAGTTTTGAATTTTAAAATATTTTAGAAAAGCATTTAAGTTACGAAAAAATATTTTCTTTGCTTTAAAGAAGGAGAGAGAAAATTGTGAGGATAGACTTAATCTGTTCGCCAGCTTTGCAGAAATAATTCCAGTTTCTGTTAGAAAACGATAAGAAATTTTTCTTAAGAAAACTGTAGAAACGGAATTTTCGTTAAAATTCAATTTTCCATTGTAAAATTTTCATATGAAAAATATCTATTCGAAATAGTATTTTTTTTATATATAAAATAACAAAATTTTATTAAAGAATGTTTTTAATAAATTTCAAACTATTTATACATATTTTATAGATTATTTCACTATTTATAAATTTATTTTTCCAAATTACTAATCCCTAAGGAAATTAAATCAAACATCTTCTGAAAATTGTAAAAAAAAAATAAAATAAAGATATACAAGTAATATAATATATGTTTTGCAATTAAAGAGGAAAATTAAGAAATACGAACATTTATTTCTCTTTTTCACTTAAATAAATTTTCAAAAATTAATTTCTCCAACATTTGTAATCCTCTTAGGCGTTTTCCATTCTCTTAGAATATATATATATTTATTTCCTCCTTCTAAATGTTTACAATCATTCTTTTTCCTTACTTCTACGAATTTTTGATAAATCTTCCAATTAATAATAAATTATTTTATTATGAATAAAAATTTTATTCATTTCATCGAAAATTCAATAACGTTATTGAAGTTTAAAAATTTAATTTCAGTTATTAAAAATATTT
Source organism: Androctonus mauritanicus (assembly GCA_011317285.2). NCBI lineage: Eukaryota > Metazoa > Arthropoda > Arachnida > Scorpiones > Buthidae > Androctonus > Androctonus mauritanicus. The sequence goes on along the minus strand of WUQG02277612.1, from coordinate 45,557 downwards.
CTTTAAAATTATAACTACAGATAATTAAAAAAAAAAAAAAAATTGTTTTAAATGAATCATATTTCTGACGACAATTTAATTAAAATCGTTCTTCAAAATTTGACACTGCAATAATTTTTAATTAATTTGCGTAATTTTTATTAAAATTATTAAGTATCCTACTTTAGTATAAATATTTTCTACGCATTTTATAAGCAATAATCTTTCGCAATTTTTACTTAAAACTTATATTTTTACTTATATAAACTTTTTTTTTTTTAATGACAGTTATTGTAAGAATTATATAGTAACAATAATCAAATATTTTTTTTATACTACTGTATAATGAATTTTTCTTTTTAAATAAATAAAATTAATAATGGAAAAGCAAAATTCCGTATATTGTATATGAGCATGTGACGATGGAAATTTATTTCAATTTAAATTTATTTATAGAAACAATGTTGGCAAAATCGTTGTAGGTGACAACAGTGGCAGTTTCCATGGCAACCGAAGTCTGAAGATCTTTCCATCTCAGGTATTCGCAATTATTTTAATAATGATGAAAAATCTTCAATTATCTAGAATCCTGCTTAAATTTTGATAATTTTTAAAACGAGTTCCGTTATTGTTGTCATTATTCAGCATTCTTAGGTATTTTCTTTCATATTCCGCAACTTTGCTAAATTTTCCTTTATCCTCTTGCACCGCTATTTCGTAAAAATTAATTTTCTTTATTTTTATTTTATTATTATAACATAGTTTCCTTTCTGCTCGAGATTTTTGGTAATGCTTATTGCTATTACTGATAGTTGCAAAAAATTATTACAACAATTAAAAATATTTTCACTTTATTTTTTTTATTTTATTTTTTATTTTCTTGCTGATAACGCTATTTTGCAATAATTGCGCAAATAATAAAAAAAATAAATTAATTAAAAAGTATCGTTTTTTTTCACTTTTCTATTATGATTATTTAATTTTTTAATTAAATGATTACAAAATTAATTTCTAAAATTAAGGATGGATATATTAATAGACCTATTCATTTACCGAAAATTTTTCTTCCAAACTTCCATTTACTAATAGTAATTTGTTCTGGACATTATTTACTGTATTATTTCCTTCCGCATCTCGTTCACCTCTTTTTTATATATCTTGTTCCAGGATATTCCATTTCTCTTTTAACGTATAAGGTATATTTGTTTTTGTTTAAGCAGCGACTGTTTTTGCTTTAACCGGTTCTGATTGATCTTGATTATATTTTTAAACATCAGTTTTTCTTACGTTTTATTACCGTATTCTGTTCGAATAACGAAGATTTCATTACCGAAACTTCTAAATACTGTTCCGAATGTTTGTTTTACGATATATAATTTTATTTCCTTTTCTAATTTTATGTATACTGTTAAATATTCTATTACTTCTACCTTCAGTTTGGAATATTCTGCTCTTTTATTATGTTACAGCTATTTTTTTTTTTTTTTTATCCTGTATGAGAGAGCATCTGCTATTTTCGCATTCTTTTCAGAAAATTTGGCTTCTATGTTCCGGTCTAGTATTTCTCTTCTACCTTTTACACCCAATCTTTCTTCATTTAACCACATACGTCCAAGAAACCCACTGTGCATTAATAATGAATTTTCTTCACATTTCTTCACAACAACTTCTTTTTAAACTTTCCGATTAAATTGGATATACAGAAAAATAAACTATAGTTGTTTTCTTATTAAAAAGTTGCCCATATTTCTATTTTCTGTAATTTTTTACTTTTTTGTATTGTTTGTTTTCTCGGATAAAAAAAAAAAATTTACTTAAAAGTAATTAAGATTTAAATATATAAAATTTAATTATTGATATTGCACGACTAACCAAACGTAATTAGTTTAGTTATAATTAAGATATTAATTAACGGCTGAAGTATACGTAATATAGGCAATTAAGAAGTAGCTGGATAGAGAGATAAGACTCGTTGAAGTAACTAATGCTAAAGTAAACAGATTATCTTCGTCATATTTATCTGTCATAGCTTGCACATTTCTCCATTAATGACTGCGACATAATCCTTGTCATGTAAGCCGATCTACGAGGCCCACTATCCACAAGGTGTGACGATTAAGCCGTTTATTTTGGCTTGGTTGCATTATATACACGGAGTGAGCAGCGACTGCTGCTGAACCTTATGCCAGCTTACAGGTGTCAGAGGCAGTCATGTTGATTCGCTTCGTTAAGTTATCCGTGTGAGGTTGCAATATGAGCTATAAAAAAAGCATACTTATCGATTTTAAATATACTAATCTTGCTCGTGTAGGTTCCGGACGAATTGATCGTTTTAAATGGTGCTGCACTATCTCTCACTCACGTTTCTTATTTTACATAAAAACTGTTCCCATTTTTCAAGTTGAACTTGTTATATAAGTGGTTATATTATACTGTACATTTTCCATTTCTAAGGACAAAATAACATAATTTTGATGAATATAACAGCCTTAGGAGCATTTCTCTTAAGTTAATACTATAAAACACACTTTTACTTTCTCAATAAGCTAAAATGCGAGAAATGTTATAAAATTTTATAATTGGTATTAAAAGAATAATAGCGTGATATCATTTGAAAACTTTTAATATCGTTTAATCAGAAAATTAACTTGATTTATAAATAATTGTGTTTGCAATGTAAAACAATTATAAATTTATTCGTAATGTTGACTGAAATTCCTGTATTATACCCCGAGGTAGTTTTCGTGACATTTATTATACATTTTCAATCAGATCTCACAAAATTTTAAACACTATATCGATCTCTGTTACCAGTTGAACTTCTGATATCCTTGACGTAATACTAGACGAAGCAAAATTTATCTACATTTAAAAATCAAAACAGTGGAATGATGCTGGTTTCTTATGTTTTTTTATTATTTTTCGAATTGGAATTTGCAATTTATTAATGTCCATTCAATGATTTTACATGGATAGATTCTGTTGCTTGCTTTTTTATCTGCTTGTTTTCACGTTAGAAAAACATTTTTAAATATTTGTATCCGAAAAGATAAATGATCTTTTTTTAGTAGAAATTTTGGTTGCTTATAATTTATTTAAATGCATATAAAAATGAAACACTTGAAAATTTTTGAGGGAGCTGAATCAAAAGAAAGTATACCTTAATGCATATATATCAGTAATGTACTAGATAGTTAAATAAATAAAATAGTCGAAAAAGACGAAGTTTAAATCCTTTATTTACCGGCAGAAAAATAATTTTTGCATATATTCCTATATTATAACATCGATATAGAACATCTCAAAAAATTATGTTTGTTGCGATGAATTTATAAACATAAAATATTTATATAGCCTAAACTAATTGTCATAATAACAGTTTATTATTTATAGTATTTTTTGATTATTAATTAAAAGTCATTTAAACGTTTAAACATATTTTTTCTGAAATTTATTTCTTCAGTTCCATTTTAAAATCCCCATCGTATGTTTTGTTTCTACACTAAATTATTTCTCCCATTTTTTAAAAATCAAAATATGATCTTTTAATAATTTTTTATGATGAAACCATACTCCAAAATGTATCAAATTTGATGTTTTGTAAGAAGCGTATAGATTTTTTTCTTGTTTACTATTTAAAAATAATGGAAACAGTATGGATTATTTATCGATTAATGAGTCATACTCAATTTTTAATAATAGATAAACGTATTTATAAAAATGAAATTATTTTTTTTATAATTTAATTTCCATAAAAAATTAGTTTCATTCTGTATCTGCTTTTTTTCTTTCATGTTTTTTGACGATCAAGTCACAACAAATCATTTTTACGAGTATTCTCGGTTTTTATCACCGACAATATAAATTTTTATAATATTAAACTATATATATAAGCTATATAAACTAGAAAATATTGATGTGATGCACTAGAAGTGATAGAAATTTTGTCATGAATGTCATTTTATGTATTTTATTGGGTTTGAAAAACGAAAATTTTTCTTTCTTTGTTTAGGTAATTTACTTCTAGAAAAATTCGCTTTGGAATTTTAAATTTCATGACTGTAAATACAGTAAAGGAAAAATCTTTTGTCTGAAGAGGTCTATCTTGAAAGTTTCGATTTATTCGGCTTTTGAAACGAGATTTCGTTTAAAAATCCGTGTAAACATCTTTATACCATTATGTTATTTTTATACTACTTTTAGACTTTATCTGAGACTTTTATAAGAAAAGTATGTTTAGTTTAGTATCTTATTTTAAAGCATTGCATTGTACACAAAGACTTTTCAATAAGCTTATATTGCTAAAAGAAAAAAAAAATGCTTCAGTAGTTTTTCCTTGCATGAGAGAAATGTAATTTGCAGTCTAAACATAATCGATACATTCAGACTGAAATAAAAACCGACTGTTTTTATAAATTCAGATAGGATATTTAATAAAGAACTTTATAAAGAGTCAAAATTATTCAAAAAAAAGGTCTCAAAAATATATAAAAATAAACAAAACTTGTACTAAATTAATGAAAAAGAAGACATTTTTAAAAAATAACTTACGCAGCTTTAACTGTATAAAGGAAAACTATTTTTAGCTTAGAAATTTAAAATAGAAAAATATTGCAGTAGTTCGAAGAAATAAATAAATCTGAAATGATAAAATATAAGTTTTCGCATAATACTTAATATATATAATTTTAAACAAACAATTTTAGATAATTTAATATTTAAAATAAAATATAATATAATATTAAAGTTATTTTAAAAATTAAGTTTCTAACTATTAAGTTACTAAATTTAAAAAAAAAAAAAAATGTTTTTTTTTCTTAGATTGTTAAAACTTTCTTAACAGACTGTGGTGTATTAATAGAGTTATCTGATTTCATTATAAGGTTATTTTTTATATTTAAACAAAACCTTTTTAAAATTGAATAGCTGGATTTTCTTTCTCTTTTGAGAGATGTTATTATCTATATTTATTTATATACCTTTTTTTCTATCTTATAGAAATTTTGTTTTCATTCTTCGGCATCTTGTATGATAATTCTTTTTATCCTTCTAACCTTTATGATAAATTTTTATTACTTTCTAGTTCTAAAATATCGATCGATTCCTATATAGTTACTAAGAGTAACGAACAGTTCCATTCTTTCTTGTTATCTTAATCCAAATCTTTATTAACACAGTTTTTCTGCTAAAAAAAAAAAGAACAAAAAGCCATATTCAGAAAGATATATCAATACGACAGATGAGTATGATTGCAAAACACTTTGTAATTAATATGTATAATTAAAATTTGATATAATTATGAAGAGAAGAAAAGTAAGATTTTTATATAAAAGAGAATTAATGATTTAGAATAACATGTTTGATGAATATAACATTAGAAAATAAGATAAAGTATGATTAGAAACACAGTTTGTATTGATTGGATTAATTATATTTAAGTATAATTGTAATAGAAATAAAACGTGATAATGGAAAAATATTGATGTAATAAAGTTGATTATAAATAATTATTACTGCAGTAAAAATAATTAGCTATGTACATTAAGATATAAAGCTTATTAGATTACCAGCAAAATCTAAATATTAAATCAGAAACAGGGTATCGGATTAACCAGTAAAAAATATAAAAACAAAATTAAAAAATAAATATAATTATTCAGTTCAAAATTATTGAGGAAAACAGATATACAGTAAATAGAAAATTTAAGAATAATCTAAAAATCAATAAGTTCTTAAAACTTTATATAAATATAAATGTTTATTTTGTGTCTATATATTAAAAAAATGTACAAGATTAAATTTACTTAAAGATAAAATATGAAAATTCGATACATGTAAACAATAAACTAGCTGGAAAGTTAAAAAATAAAATTATATAAATATTGTGTGCCAGGATTTTTTTTTTTAAATATTTAGATAAATTTGTGAAAATATTAGAAATAATCTTCATATTTAGAAAAAATTCGAAATTAGTAAAAAAAAAACTGCATATTCCAGTGATAACACATCGGGAAAATAAGCAATTGGAAACGAAAGCTGCAAAAGAGGCAAAACATCTGCTGCAACAAAGTTTAGATAAGTAGAAGCATAACATTTTTAAGTAAACAAGGAAGAAAGGCTTTTAATAGCAAAAGCAGGAAATTAAAGTTCACTATTTCGAAATAAACGATCTAGTAAATTTGTTAAGAATTTTTCAGCTTAATTTTCTTTATAAATCATTTTATTGATCGAAAATGTATGCCGCCATCTGGTTGAACAGTGCACACAGTATAAAGGCGAAACGCATTACCTAAAAATATGTTATTTAATTTAATGCACTTTTTTTAATTAATTTACTTTGGTTCATTTTTACTTAACTCACGAAGTGGTATCGAATAAAGATCTCAAACTCACCAAAAAAAAAAAAAAAAAGAAATTTCTTTATACTGAACTCGTAAACTTCAAAATCTATACAATTGATCTCGCTCGTGAAATAAATTCTGGCATATCGTTTAATAAAAAAAAAATATAAGAAAATCAATGCAGATTGGTAGAAATCATCATAGATTACTTCCAAAATAACTGGCTTGGTAAAATTGAGAAACTTTACTTCAGTCATCTAAAGTGATTTCAAATTTTGTCGCTAGATATTGCAATAGAAGAGTGCATAATCTGACAATGATAAAGTAATATAAATTTTCTATCTGAATATTTCTTTATTTCTTTTCACAAATTCAAAATTTTGATTGAAACTATGATTTTATAACAGTCAGCAGCTACTTCATATATTTTTATAGCAATATAAAAAAATCTACTTTATTACTACGTGTGTTCAACGTTAAGAAACAAATTAAAATAAATATTTTATATAATTAACAATACATTAAGAATAGCAACAAAAATACCGTATTTTTTAATTGATAAGTGGATGTTTAGATTGAGTGTACAATTTTTCCTATACAATTCAGATTCGTTATTCAAAATAACAATCAACGTACGCTATTTTTAGGCATTTAATGCGAATTATTTTAAATTATTAATTACCTAAAGTCAAATAATTTATTTAGGTTAGGCTATATTGATTTCTTTTTAATCTATATAGCCAGAAAATAATCTGATATAGAACAACATCATTACAGAAAAATGCCACAGCACCATGTCTGCTGTCTAATTTGCAGTCACGCTCACTACTCATAAAGAGGATCTATCAAGATTTGTAGTGTTGATACTTCACAAACAGAGTTTGTATATCGTGTCAAATTCTTATAGAAAAAGTATGATTAAATGAGGTGCAGAAAACATTTTTTTTCTCTGGATGATATCAACCGGATAAATTTATTTTCTTTTTTGCTGGATTTTTTCAAAAAAAAAAAATTTATCGTTTTCATTTTGATGTTCACCTATATTCGTTCAAGAAATGTCTTGCGAATCACTAGATTAAACCTAGATATGCAAAATTTTTACGTATTCTTTTTCATAAAAATCAAATCTATGAATATATATATGTGTATATACACAACATTCTTTCAATATAAATAGTAAGTTATATATGAATCCAGTCTATAGGTATTATAAGCTTCAATCTGCCATTTTGAAAAAATATAACCGATTGAATTTTTCAAGTGAGTTATATTTTACAGTTTTCAACGGAATTGAATGTTGTTTCAAATATGTAACTGAAATAAATTTGTTATTGATATATTTGCTATATATTTCTATATATTTCTGAAAGAACATTTCTCAAAAAAAAAAAAAAAAAATTCGCGCTATTAATTTATTGAAGCGAGCATTTTAGATTACTAAATGCTTGGTTACATACTTGTCATTTAATTCGAAAAAAAATTTTTTGCCGTTTTCAAATTAATTAAAGTTCGTCATTGTTTATCACAACTTTCTAAGGACACTAAAATTTAACTATTTCACGTTATATAGGCCTATATAATATGTTATCGATTTAAATTTTAGCCATATTTCAAAATTTTTTAGTAGTTAAAAAATAAAAATTTTGATATGCAAATCAAATTATCTTTAATAAAAAACTGATCAGTTCAGAGAATTTTATAATGTGATAAATATATTATAATTAGGAGAAAACTAGAGATGAAAGACGAATGATATGCATAAGTAACGAGCAAACAAGAATGTAATCATGGTTTTGTATTATTATTCAAAATGGAGTTTATACACTCATTGAAACTAAGAATGCTAATATTATACTAGAACACTTGCTTATTTTCTGGTTGGTTCAAGAAGGCAGAATGCTTTATCTAAGAAGACTATCATTAATGCAGGTTTAAAGGATAATTTTCCGTCTTGGGTGTTTATTTTACATATTATCAACTTTCTAACATCTATTATTTTGATTCAAAATTATGCAAATGGTTAGTTTATTCTTATTCAAGTGCGAGGATTGCTATTAGCTAGTATTTGCAAAGTTTACTGTTTGTAAAACTTTTACAAAGAAAAAGTGTGTATCCTTTGCTGAAGCTATGCACTTAACAAAATTAATAAGGAAAAATATCTTATCAATGTAACTGAAGTAAAATTAATATTTGAATCATAGAAATGATGCCTTTAAAGATATGGAAATAAGCATTTAGATTAGTTTTAGTTGGATTTTATTTTGATATTTTTATATTTAATGTTTATAAATTTGATAAATTATTAATAATTTTTATGTAGAGTGCGGAATATTTTAATGTTGCTTGTTTACCATCTATATATTCCTTACGCATTCTCATACTGTTTGACCTGTAGGCGAACTTTGCAAATAACTTCATATGATCCTGTAAGTAACATAAGATAATTTAGATCAAAATAGCTCCAGAAATTTGGGAATTTTAGGATCTGTACGCAAATATGTGATTAAGCCTTCAGACTTTTGTTCGGACTTGGATTAACTGAAATTTAATATCGGGATACATTAAGGTTCCGGATAGTAATTATGGAATGGGTCTTGTAGCCCCAAAGAATATTAACAAACTTGGGACTGGTTATAGGATTCAAAGATGACATCATTGACACATTGACATGATATCACTATGACGTAAAATGATTGACATTATATGTACCAGCATATGATGTCACGGTGACGTTATCATCATTCTGAATAAAAAATTCCTAGATAATGCAGGACATCCTGACTAATGATTTATATAATGTATGAATATAACATTTAAAATTCCAGAATGAATTGTTGTTTTATCATCATATCTGAGAAGAAATTAAAATTTAATAAATCAAAAAACGTTATTGTCAAATAAATTAATTTTGAATTTTTTCGTAAAAATAGTGTTGATTCAGCTTTTAGAAAATATAGGATGAATTTTATATGGATGAAAAATTTTTGTTCAGTAAGAAAATATATATAAAAATTTTCTTTTTTTCAACAATATTCATTTTCTAGTATAATAGTTTTAATGGATACTGAAAGTTTTCATAAAGATTTTATAAACTCTTAAAAAAATATAATATTTAAGAAAATAATATAAAATAAAATTTAATTTTATCATTTCATAGTAATGTTAGAATTTTTTATTTTACAATTTGTTTAAAATTTATTATATATTTTTCTTTTAAATTCTAAATTTGACACTCTTGTAATAAAATTTAATTTTCTTCTTTTAAATCGAGAAAGTCAAACACTCATTCGATACGGATTATTAATATAAATATTATATACATGTTATCATTCTACCTTATAAAGTAAAAAGGCCGTTATAGTGTCGTAAATATGTTCAAAAATTTAAGTCAGTTTACAAAGAAAATTCCAAAATAATATACATATATATGCTTTGAAAAATAACTATAATTTATATTTGTAGAGATGGATCTTTATTTTAACCCGAAATATATTTTATTTATTAAATTCCTTGCTTGGAATGAACAATGTTGAAAAATTACTCATATTTTTCATTTTGAAACTTTAAATTTTATTAAAATATATATATAGAACATCCTGAAATAAATTTTATTTTAGTTCCCCTATTTAAATGATAGAAGCGAATATGAAATTTGTTCATTGCAGGCCAGTATGAAAGAAATTTTCGAGAATTTTTTAGCCACCAGAGAAAATTGCTAAATCTGTATGCATAATATAGAATATATATTTTTTAATATAAAATTAATAAATAATAATACAATAGTCTTTGTAACCTATTGTGAATATAACAGATGGTGATAATGTCTATAGGAAATAATTTCTTCATAGATATTATTTAAGCTGTCTCAAATTCCAAATTTCTTTCTTTCTTTCTTTCACATGAATATTTAATTAATTCCTTTGCCATTAAACATAGTATATTATCATTAGTATATTAAGCAGCGTTAAAAAAGTCAGAGACCGAGTACCACAGACTTTTATCATCATATAGAAAAAGTCTGTGGTACTTGTCTCAATAGATAATTTTTAATAGATAATTAATTATTCCTGATTTAATAATTTAACAACGACGATATTACTCAAAAGTTTTTATAGGAAGATTTTTATTACTTTTATAAGAAATGTATAAAATATCAATAAGAATTCGTCTATTGCATCTTAATAGTTGTATTTCTGTTTTATATGCGGTGTTCATCTACTAATATTAAGTTATCGTTGAAAGTATTACTGCATATCTTTAATTTTAGATATAAAATTTTTTATTGATGAATTTATTATATAAATTCCTGAAATTAAAAAGAAAAAAAAGTTAAGAAATCACATTTTTACAGCCTATAATGTTTGAAACGGTAGTATTTTCTAAGAGATTGCATGAATTGTAAAGTTCAGTTTCATAAAATTGGTACACTCGCAGTGATGTATACTTTTTAGCGTAGGCATATAGTTTGATATCGTTATAAAAGCAACTCTGATTAGAACATTTTCTTTTATTCTTATGTTTTCTTTAGTTTAATTTAATGTTTTCTTTTTTTTTTTTTGTTCGAAAAATATTTTCATTATACAATGCTTGTATTTGTCATTACTTCTTTATTTTTTTTCAAATAAGGATTTTTCTAGATGGTTATATTAAACAAAAATAATAATAATTATGTTTTAAAATGAAATATAACATTTAATAAAATATTTCTATCATATCTTCATCAGAATGAAGTAATGTCATGCATTTATCACAGTGTATTATTTCAACGTAGGCCGAATTATTGAAATACTGTACAGCTCTTTAAATTATATTTATAGCAAATAAATACAGCGAAATTTATTATTTATATATTAACATGATTAAATTTAATCTATACAAAGTTTTATAGAACATATAATGAAGGGAAATATAAAATATCTGTTAATGATTGTTAAAAATTTCCGATTCCATAAAAATATGCTTATAAATCTTATCATAATATCAACATCGTTATCATGTCAGTATTATATTTTTGTCGTTTTTTTTTTTAATATTGATTTATTTGTAAGTGGACTAATATTTCTATGTCGAAAATCGTTTTTTAATAGCAATTTCTTCGAAAGGATCGATATCTTTATATTATAAGTGATCTTTATATTTTTTATATCATTTATTTCGTTGATATAACAGTATAGTAAAAGTTTTAAGAATAATAAAAATAATTGTGTTTATGGATGAAGCTATTTTCTAGTTCCTTATTATCTTTAATAATATTACTTAGTTGAGGCTATTTTCTAAAACTAAAATTGATAAAACGTAAGTTTGTAAATATATAAATTCTGTACAAATATGATATTTTCTGTCATTGTTTATTTTTTCGTCAACTATCGTTACTGAATTATTATTATTATTATTATTAATCCAAAATTTAAAACTTTTTAATATAGATTATCACTTATAGAATATTCTTTTAAGTTAACGTTCACAGTTACGTTTAATTTCGTTTTTTTAAACGATTGAAATCCCAAATATGCAAATATAATTGTAAATCTATTTAACGTCTAATCATAGAACAAACACAATTAGAATAACATTCATAGCCGTTTCTAATTAAAATATTAAATAAATACATTTTCCTATCTTAACTATTATTCGAGAATTTACTGACGTAGTTTCCAATAATTTTGACAAAACGTCGCAGTAATCTCTCCTAAATCATTCAAATTTACTAAACTACGAATGATTCGTAATTATGGCCAGAAGGTGAACATTCGAATTTCTCCTTCTCCTTAACTTTAATGCAAACAAAGTCTTTCTGCACAGATTTGATTAGAAAGACTTAATGGAACAAGAGATGTTTATTCTTGTTACATAGTTGCATTCGTAATTTATTTGCAGCTTGTTAATATTACTTTTAGCTTCAAGGTATGCAATTATTTAACCAAAACTGGACTATTTCAAATAATAATCAAATAAAAATAAATAAATTCGTTATTAAAAAGGCAAATAACTCAGATAACCTCTAGGCTATAAAAAATGTTATTTAAAAAATATATATATATATATAAAACCATTAATATTTTTTGAAGTATTATTTAAAATTATTCAAAATTCAAAAATGGAAAGCAAAATTATATTTGAAACCTCAACAAAAATATTTTTTTAAAAATTAATTTATATTAAATATATTTTTTTGAATTAGATAAACTTACAAAATAATAGATTTCATAAATTTATCCTATGGATACGATTTAAATGGTTACAAATGGTTACATGTATAAAAATAAAGATTACGATGGAATATAATTTATATTTCGATGATTTTAGTAAATAAACTAATTCTAAATAATGATTACTTTATTGTAATTTTAGTGGTACTAATTTAAAATGCTAGAGAAATCTACTAAATCATCAAAATACTGTTTGCCATGCCACGAGAAACGTTTCTCTTGACATTCAAGAACGATTCACATTTATATGTTAGAATCCTTTCGGCAATGTTTTAAAGCATTGATGTATTCTGTCATTCCATCAAAATAATGATATAAAGCAGATGTTGATGTTCCTTTTACGGAATGTTTGATCATGACTGAAATATTCTCATTGATTCTCAAGAGAAACGTGTTGAAAATTTACGAACAGAATCATGTTACTCAAGACACACATAATTCATTGAAACTCATGGATCCCATGACGACTGTATGATCCTAGTTCCGGATTCCATTTCTTTCCCCTTTATCCTCTCTGTAGTCATGACAACATCCTAATTCCATTACCTCCTTTCATTAATGTCTATGGGGCTTCTACGAAAGAAGAATGACATCTTGTTTGACAAAAAGGATGCAATTTTCTTTTATGTGAAGATCAAAGAATTTCATCAACTTTCCTGTCAATTATAATTTTTTAAAGATTTTTTTCAACAGCAAATTATATTAGTTGTCTTAGTCATTTTTTTTTTTACCTTATTCATTTTTTGAACTTTGTATAATTTTTATTTTGTGATCTTTTTATCGAGATGAATTTATTTAATAATTTATTATGCAAAAAAATATATTTCTGTCTAAGTTTATAATATATTTATTAAATAAAAATTGATTCATATTTCGTGAATAATTGAAGTTTGTTATTCTAAATTTGAGTGGTGACCATTTTGTTTATAAAGGTTAAAAATTCGAAACTTATCAATTTACTCCTTTAGATTTTTTTCGAAAATGTTTCATAAAATTTATTGAATCTGATATTTTTATTCACTTATCGTTTAAATTCATAAATTTAAATGAATCATAAATTTAATCATGAATATAAAGCGGCAATGCAACCTGTAGGAACTTTATTGTACACTGTTTCCAACTTCACCATAGAGTATTGAACTACAAGTGGGATTAGATTACGTTACTATAGTTACACGGCAAATACTCGGAGAGTATGGAGCAGAGACAGAGAGAAGCAATCAGAGAAAGTAGTAAATTCCTCATAAAATTGATCTTAAATTACCAAATACAAGAAGAGTCAGAGATAATAGTAAATTTCTATAAGAACAGCCTATTACCGAAAATTCAGTGATATCGCAATAAGAAAAAAGTTCTTTTAAATTTTAATAACAAATTCTAACTTTTTTTTTTATGTCTTTCAATTTTTTAATATGCTAACTACTTATTAAATTCAGTACTTTCAGCATTTTCATTAAAGAAAAAAAAATTGTTCTTGATTTTGCTGACCTTTTCTGCAAATATCAGCAAATTTTTTTTGCACTTTTGTCACTTTTATTAACAGTTTCAATTTTAAGAAAATTGCATTGTTGCATGGAAAGTTAATATTTAAATTTATTATTATTATTATTATTATTGTTGTTAAGCCATTAAAGGATATTTCTTTTACTATCACTAATTTATCGAGTTAAAAAAGTTATTAATTCTTGTCAATTCTATCCCTTCTTTGCTAGCTTTTAGACATATTTAATTGAATTTTCGAATTTATTTTGGGCACAAAGTAAACTACGTATACTATTTCAATATTAAATATTTATTTTATGAAGACTGGAAAGAGAGAGAGAGAGAGAGGAGAGAGAGATTGATTTCTAGTATCTGTAAACATCTTGTCTATAGATTATTTACAGTAAAATCTAGAAGCATTTCTTTGCGAATTATTAAAATTTCTTTGCGAATTATTAAAATTTCTTTAAAACCCAACAATTTTTTGAAACATAATTTTAAATTTATATTATAAGTCTTCATTAAATTAAACCGTATTGAAAGCATACTTTTAAAGATAAACATCCGATCTATATTAACGATATTAGGCATTATTACTGTAGAGGCGAAGCGAATATGGAACTGAAGTTTGAATATTTTTAAGTCATCATCAATTAATAATTAATTTTAATAAAGTTTACTGTGCATACAGTAATTTCATTCTCATTTAAATTTTCATACTTCTCATTACTATTTTACCAACATTCTGTTCAATTTCGCGTTAATGCTTTATAATTTTGTCATATTCGATAGTTAATTAAATATGCAATATTTCAACATTGTTACCTACTAACTAATTATGTCAATACGGATGTTTGTTTACTCGAAAATTTCTGAAATTTCGGTATTATCACTATATTAAATTTATTATATTTTCATTTATTACTATTTATTTTATTTATTAGTACAGAATTTTTATCAATTTTTTTTTCTTTTTTTAGAATTACTTTTTGGAAGTTTCATTATTTATTTCATTGATTTTTCTCCATTCCAAAAACGGATTTTCGTATTCAATTATGTATTGGAATAATTTATTAACTCGAAATGTTAGCCTTGCCTGTACTCGATTTTAGCTACAAATTCCCAATAAATCTTATTACTTCGATGATTTTAACGTTTAAAAAATAACTTTTTTTTAAAAAAAAGACAACTGTTTGAAGTTTATTTTTAATTATGATTACTGTAAAAAATTTTTGATGCGTTTATAATATTTTTACACAATATTTACCCTGTTTTTTCGCCATAATTATCCAAGAATTTATATTTCAAAATCGTTTCTGTCATCAAAACATTCAGTCTCTTCAATTACTGTTCGTCATTAAAATATTTTTCTTCAAACTTCTTAATTATTTTTGCGACTAAACAAACCACGTTTTGTATAGATTTTACTTGTTAGTAAAATGTTAAACCTGTTATTAATTTTTTTATGTAACAGCTATAAAGATTTTTCATTTGCGTTTCGTTTCCTTTTCATTGGATTTCTATCTCGTACCTTTAAATCCGTATCAAATAAATAAGAAATTTTAAAAATTCGCACTATTATGCAACATAATAGCATAACATCACCACTTTCATTAAAACTAAAGGTAATTCTATCCATTAGTTTCACGATTCACCTATTTAACACCCTTTAATGATTCTGCGAGAAATATTACTACTAACCTTGACATTTAACGCTTTCTCCATTGTACCACTTCGTAATTATACATTTTCTCTCACGTACGTATTGAAGTTATAATAAATAAGACTTTAAGCTGATTACGTTAATTGCATGGGTTTCGGATGACAGGGTAATAGTTCGAAAGATATGCACTAACTATCCCTTCTCGTTTTATTTAAATATTCGCAATAATCTGGGGTAAATGGAATTAAAAAATGTATAAGTTGTTTCTTAACTTCATTTAAACATGATTATAGACAGTTCCAGTTATATTGTGCTTTTCCTATGTTGAGAATAATCGATATCTTACAACATTCTCGTTATTTTTTCTTTCAAAGTATGGAAAAATAATCATAATTTTTGCAGATTATTATTGTAAGAATGTCAGATTACTGTTAAGGTAACGAAACTAATCGTCAGTAGTAATATATGACTAGTATGTTTTTTTTTGGTACATAAAATAAAATAAAAATATTTAAATTGATCATAAAACAATAAATAAAATGTCTTTTCAGTAGTATTCAAATGATTTGATGCAATAAAACGAACAATTCTTTATCAATGTTGTAGGCCTAGTAATAAATCAAAAAAGGTTTTTGCATTTGCTCTTGCTGCTTTAACGTTGTCGAAATTTTATAAATATTTTTTTTTTTTCCATTTTTTCGATACCATTTTATATATTAAAATTGCATGTCATCCCGATGAAATCAATTGATAAAAAATGAAAAACTGTTGATCATTGTCGATGACAGATTTTTATTGTCTACCGAAGCTTCTAACATTTTTCTTTCTTCTCGTTACTATAAAAATATTTGCACAATGGAAAATTCGGAATCGAAAACAGATGTCAAAAAAAAAATCTTCTGAAGTTTAGCAAATATAACAAAACACGCAAACAAAATGTACGTAACCGTGTTTGTAAAGTACGTATAGGATATTTTTGAATTCCCAAATGACTCATTGGTCATAAAAATATCGCATTAAAACGATTGCTTGAAGAGATGTAGTTCAAAATGTCATTCGCTGAGATCAAACAAGTACGATTGCTGCACGACTATAAAATTAGAAATTGGTGTTTTGTTATCTCAAAACGAATATAAAATTTTTTATACACGTCCAATCTAATTTAAAGAAATATTTTAAAATATTTTACATCAATTCATTAATTTTAATACTCGTATAATTTTTTTAATATCGCATGATATCAAGAAAAGTTCGCATTCTAAAGTTATGTTCTTGTCAATCGTGAGAAAATATCAATTATAAATAATTACAGATAAAAGTGAGAATATTTATTTACTCATAAGATTCTTAAAGAATTTCGTAAACAAATAAACAGAATTCTAGGATTTTTGTAACTTAAGAGGATTCAAAATAAATCTTTAAGTTGTACTGTTTAAGTTGTAAACATTTGAAGAATCGTCAAAATTTGATTTTGAAGATCTCCCAAGTAATCTTTCTAAAAGTGTCTTTGTTTGTCCACGTAATAATTAAAAAAAATGCTAATATAAGAATATTTTAAAGACTATTTTACTTGCAACCATGAATCGTGGCAATGCGATGTTACAGTTTTTAAGATTTATCATAAGCGTTACTTAATTGCAGATTCGTCCGTTTCAATTAATGACGATAACTTTGCTATCGTGTTTTACTACGAAATTCTATATTTTTTCTTATAAATTTTATTACCGATAATAAAATTCGAAACTATTTCTAACTAAGCTTAAATATTCAATAACTGAATAATTTTAAATTGCAAATATTTTCATTTATGCAGAAAAAAAAACACGCTTCGTTAGGATATATATATAGCATTAACTTTTTTCGAAATTCAGTAGCAATGAATAAGTTAAGCGCAATCTATTTTTCATTGCAAGAAACAAAACGTGGTTCGCTGCATTTGATGGACATCTAATGCCTTTTCTAAAGCGATAGTGTCTAAATACATTGTAATACATTATGGATGAAGTCAAGAGGCATGCTTTACGCAGCATATACTTAGTAATGCCTGAAGATTTTGATTTTTACTTACGATATTTATTTACTTCCAGTATCCAATATTGTATTTTTATAAATTTACCAGTCATCCTCTTTTTTCCCCATTCGTTTGAATGTAAAAATAGTAAATTTTATAAAATAAATCGTTTTGTTTGTTAATTAATCAATATTTAAGTAAGAACTAGTACAATATTAATCAATAAATGCATTTTTAACGAAAATAATTAAATAAAGTTACATTAATAAAATATTTACTGGATAAAATTGTTTAAATATATTTAAATTGTTGAAAATCTGAGAACGAATTTTAATTTTTGTTTCGTAAAGGTGATAAATTGCAATTAAGCAACTTAATAAAATTTTGACAGTTCTACAAATTAAATTTAATAAAAACTAATTTTGCATTTATGCGAAGTATATTGTGCGACAAATAATAATATAAAAATGCATTAAACTATTCTGTTTAATTTTAAAAGAATTTACAACATAATCGCGTATATAATTCAAAATTTTTTTTTTATTTTTTCCTCTCAAAATTCGATCAATTTAAGTTTTATTTTATGTATGGTAACAGGAAAACGAAACGTGAAATACTCAAGATAAAGATTTGTTCCAGTTACACACCTATCTATCGATAGAATTGCTTTTTGTCCTCTGGGAGATTTGAACGCAACAAATTGCTACGTGTTATGTCACGTAATTGTCGTGACAGATGACAGAAGTCGTGTAACGTACAATTGAATAGATCTTTTTCCCAGTTGAAGACAAAATTTCAGTCACATTTTTTTTTTTTTTACAAAATTGTAAAATTGCGTACATTCCGAATTTACGTTTGTTTATACAGTTTTTGATCCCTGAAGTGAGAAATAAACTCAGGTTTACAGTATTCTTTAAGCTAAAATAAATATAAATTTTGATGATTTTGTGTTAAAAAATATTACAATTGGAATGATTTCAAAACTTACTTTTTTGTATATATGTTGAAAAGGAAACTTTTATTTTGGAATCTCTTCTGTGACAGTCAAGTAGTTATATCGTTGACATTTTTGTTTCTGTCGTGTATAAATATCCTTTTTCTAATTTAGTAAATTATTTAAGATAATATTTATTTTCCTGGCAATTTTTTAAGAACAATAAATTTTTACTTTTATATCGTCGTTTAAAAAAGATTCATCGCGAAACGCACAAGACTCATATGAATAGAAGAATATTAAAATTCAACAACTTCAACAGCTATTACTACTATTGCATCTCTCGCGTTTAATTATAAAGCAAACATTTCTGGTGAAGTAAAGGAATTGCTTGGCTTCTATCTGCCTCTCTTGTGTGATTGCGAAGAGGAAATTGCTTCCGTGATGAGAGATGGAAGAAGTGGACAGTCAGCGGTTGATAGGAAGCTATCAGCCTGATTTGTTCCAATATACGCCCCTGTTAAGTCTAGCTTTGCTCTTCTAACAGTGGAAAATTGGGAATGTTTGACAACTGCTTCACTTTGTTGATACTGACAGAGAACTTCATTAGTGTTCAATTCGAGTGGAATATTTGCTATTATCCTATTCAAACTTCTTATTCAATTTTTAAATTTACGGGAAACGTTTGCAATAATATAATTTACTCTTTTATTTTTATAGGAAAGGAAATTTATTAATAAATAACTTTACGCCGAAATGAACTTAGAGTTTTGTAAAAGTATTAAATTGAGTCTGCTGTGACGATTTATAGATCCCCTGTAGTATCTTCCTGAAGAGTAAGTATTACAACAAATGCTCTCGGAAGCAGAAATGGTTCTGCCCTTTAAATCGAGCTATTGGATCTTATTGTTATCCCAAGACATTCAAGTAAGACAAACCAGTATTGAAAAACAATATTGCAAGAAAATTATTCAATGAAATATACTTTCCGTTTAAGGAATACAGCATGCGATTCACTTTTATTAAATTAATCCTCGTCAAAACGAAAAATTTGCAAACGCATATGGAATATATGATTTTGCAATTTATAGTATGATGTTGTTGTTTTCAAAAACTGGCTCGGATTTGATATCCTAACAGCAAATGTATTATTTTTGAAACGTAACGTAATAGCGATTTCTAGTTTTATATAGGATTTTTGTGTACGATTTTGATGATAGATATGCATTTTTTAAAAGCAAAAACTTATCGATTTTTCCTGTTATCAATAAGAAGAAACTGCATTAGTGACTCGAAGCATATAGTGCAATAATAATAAATTTTGATCTGATAAACCTTATTTTAGCTTTTACGTAATTAATTCTCTTTTGTTTAAGGAATAAAAATTTAGAATTAAATAAATAATATGAAATTTTTAATTCTTCGTCTAGTTAAGCTTTTGAAGTTTGTAACATCAATGAAATTTCGGATTAAATAACTTTCAGTTTTTAACGAAAAAAAAAAAGCTAACTGTGTTCTTCGTCTTGATGAAAAAAGCTTTTAAACACAAATAAATCTTAACTTTTTTTAAAAAGATTAAAAAACATTAAAATCTAAATAACATCTCTCGTTTAATTCCTCCGATTTCCTTTTTATTCTTTTCAGTAACTCAAAAATTTTTTTTTATTTTACTCGAATTTTCTAATTTTAAAATCGAATTCTACTTCTATGAAATGTTCTTTTAAGTAGAAAATTATGGGAAAGAAACCCATTTCGGAAATATTCTCGGCTTCTACTTTGTTGACTTTTCTCATTTTCCCTTTTGAGAGGTTTTCTTGCTGATAGAAATCTAATTTTAAAAGTTGATTTTCTTTCTTACTTTAGACAGATTCCTTATTTCTTCCAGATTTATCAGGGAGAGTAAATATCTGGTATTTAATTTTTTTCAGAAAATTACACAAGTTTTACGAGTAAATATTTCAGAAAAATTTATTATTTAATTGGAGAAAACAGCGTATTTCTCTTGTTAGAAAGCTAAATTTAATTTTATTGGAGAGTTATATTTAGACTGCTCTAATTAGACAATATATTCTCAACCTGTCTTGAATGGGGCATAAAGAACCAATATTTTCTTGCATTTACTAACAAGAAACATTTTTTTTTTCATGCAAATAAGTTTAAATGCAAGAATTGTATTTTTTGAAACGATCAAGGATTATATTTTTGATATTTAACTAAATAAACGGAATATAATCATAAAATCGTTCATGATTTCATGATATATATATATATATATTAATAATTGTGTTAATATGGAATAGTTTCCTCCGAATACGTAATCTGGACCAGTATTAGTCAATATTCAACAAGAACAGGAACTGAACTCTCTACCAATTATTAACTGATTAGCTTCTGTTGTAATTACTATTGCTAATTAGAATCAAGTTAGTTAATAATTAGGTTTAGGGAAGATAATTATCTATGTGTTTGTGTTGAGAATGTCACTTTACCTGTTCGGTCATTAATGAGGAAATCAGCCGCCATATTTGTTGCCTTAAGCTATTCACTTCTATGCATTGGTTCTATAACTTAATAACGAGTTAATTATTGCAGAATCCTTATTATCATAAGGAGTGTGACTCGAATTAAGATAAATTTGTTTAAAACGAATGAAATTCTATTGACACTACTACTACTTGTTGCTTAATTCATCTCGTTGAATAGATGATTAACTGTTTTGAATAATTTTATCTAGATTTATTTATATTGACAGTTTCATTCGAACGATCCATTTTTAACATCTAATTTTTCTTTACACACAACGTTACGTTACGATCAAACTATTGAACTAGCGAATATGTCTATATAAACAAATTTAAAATAATAATAAATTTGAGATTTGCGTTTAATTTTTAGCATTTTGTAAACTTTAATCAAATGCAAATACTCGTTCAGTAAAGTATAATGGAAATCATTCTTAAGAAAATGGAAAATGTCAAAACGTGAGCCTAGATTAGTGTATCGGAAAGTATCAAAAGCTTCTATTTAAATTTAAATGCCTTTTTAGATTTGTTAAAAAAATAAAGATAAAAATAGTTTTTCATGTCACGTCGAAGCTATTAAGTAAAACAGAATTTTAGCCTCAGCAGCTATCTTTCAGTAGAAAGAAAATGAAAGGAACTAATATTTGCTTTCTTGCGTACTCTTTCTTTTATTTAAAGTAAATATTAATTATTATAAAACAAAACAGAAATTCAAGCCATCCAGAATTTTTTTCCCGAGATTTTGCCATGTTAGAGTTTTTAATATGCGTATAAAAGAAATTATTAAAACCAAAAGAGTAAAATGGTTTTCCATATTTAATAAAAAAAACTTCTTTTATATGAGTTAAAGAAAATTTTTAGCGAATATTCAACTTCTATTAAATATTCTGATATCTGGCAGAGCTTTTTTGATGTTTTTTTATTGGTTTCGTGATGATAAGAGCAATGGTTTATGTATCAAGTACTCTCATACTTTTACAAGTGACTTCTTCAAAATTAATGCGATCCAATTGTCTCACAGGACTGCATTATTTAAATTAATATCGAAACCGTACGGCGAAAAGAATATAGCTGATAAAATAGCTTTTGTTTCTTTCTAATTAATATATAAAAAAAAATTCTAATTTTATAGAGAAATTGCGTACTTCTACAAATTTCAAATATTTTATAAAATACGAATTACTTTAATATTAGTCAATCGAAATTCTTCCTGAAATCCATTCCATACTCGTTGAATGAAAACGGATGATTAAAGTAATTTATTATTTGGATTTTAACGAACTAAATTTTAAATTTTGATAATTTGTTGTAAAAAGATAAGCAAGGATAATTTGTGAACAACTAGAAAAATCATTAACTTGTATACTTTGATAGGAATCCTTCGGTTTATTTTTCAATTAAAGAGAATTTGTATCTAACTTATACATTAATTATTTAAATAATATCAATGATTTTCACTGGCGGAAACGTAACATTTAGAAATAATTTTATTTCACGAAAATAAAGCTATTTTTAAATGAATTTGGATCATTTTGAAAATTAATATCAGCCAAAAAATTTATAAAAACATCTAAAACGTATAAAATAGCTAAATATATTCAATTCTTAGTATTAGATTGTGATCAATGTTCTCTCCTAATTTTGTTATCTTCTTTTGTTGTTTGATAATTTGCATTAATAAGAATTTATCAAAATTTTATTAAATATAAATTATAATATATTCAAGATTATTTTAGTCATGTCTAGATTTTATTTTAAGAATGAATCATCAAATAAATATTTAAAGGTGTTAAAATTTCAAGAAAACATCATTATAGTTCAAAAAACATCGGTGTTATAACTCAAGAAATTAATCTGAAACTGTTATAAGTCCCATAGGAACATTCTTAAAATATAGAGAGATTAAAAGACTATAGAAGTATCATCAGAAACTTTCCAATTATTTTTGGAACATTTTCTTTGTAAAGTTTTTAAAAAAAGAAGTTTCTAAGAAACAAGAAATAGGGAGCAAAATCTATTAAAGTTATTTCGTGAGGAGTTTGATTCTGCTATTTTGTTTGAGTTTTATGAAATTACACTGAAACCAAAATTTATCCGCCAGTCAAAGGATAGTCCACAAATTTCCACGAGTTCAGAATCTAAAACACCCACATGACGAGAATAAATGTCCTTTTTATCCGAGTACATTTTCAAGTTTACTTTCAAATTTCGATATTGGGCGATAAAAGATTGAAAAAGTTATTCGAGCCGAAAAATTAAAATACGTTACTTCAGATGATCAGATGAATGGAATTTAAATACGGAAAACGTCATGAATTAAAAAAATGCCAATGAAAATTTTTAATCATATAGCGAATGTGATGATGATAATTTGATATGCAGATATTCCTATTCAGAAATTTATGCAATTTTTTTGAAATCCAAAAGATATACATAGATATAGATGACTTTTTAGATTTTCTTATTATCTATTAAACCAAATCTGATTATTTTTCAATAAGAAAATGACTAAAACATATCCGAAATTTGGGAACATATTTATAAACTAAAACATTGCTACTCTTCAGTAAGCGGATAATTTTCCTGTTTAAATCTACCAGTAACTGGCAAATTTTAAAATTTGTTCACGTACACTATCTGAACATGATATATATCAAAGAAACATAAATGAGCTGTTGAAAATCTAGGATGACTAGAAAAATCGAATAAAAAATTCATCCGATATTTGATGATCATTTTGATATTTTTATTGTAAATAAAAATGCGAATTAAGCAAACAGATTCAAATTAATGTATGAATTTAATTTTTTTTTATAGAAAAGAATGTGTAAAATTAAAGCAAATATTTTGTTTATTTAATATTACGATAAAAATAAATTCGTAAATTTTTTTTTTAATTATTAATTGTGCAGTTAAGGTGAATAAAAGAAAGGATCCTATTACATTTTCGATCTGTATCATTATATAGAAAGAATTTTCGGTTATTTGCTTTAATTATTGATAAAATACTGCAATATAAGATGATAATCGCAATGATACAATATATCTTACTAATATTCAAGTATACGTTTGGGGAAATTAAATCAACTTTAATTTACGAAGAAGTCAAAGTCATCGAACCTAATTTTTCTCGCTTATCTTATAAAAGATGAAAACACACTGCAAGAACAAATGGTGGGAAATAAAACAGATCAGAAGTCCAGATTAGATATACACAAAGGCGCTTTTCTATTGATAATTTTATTTTAGTAGCGAAAGTTCATGTTATCCATATTGATCCATCTTATCCTTTTTTATATACTGTATATCATTGAATTTCTGTTAAAGTAAAAATCATTGTTATCATTTATCTTTATAATGCTGAAATAATTTTCTTCACGCTCCAATTAATCAATCGAAGAAAGGAAATAATTGAAACAAATCAATAAAAATCGAATATTGTAATCGAAACGTTGTTGTTAAAAAATTACTGTTATTGATATATAATTTTCGATTATTATTTCTTTCGCCGGATACGTAATTTTCTTTTATCACTTAAGCAAAGATAACAGAATTAGATGCATCGCTAAGATGACACATTCTAGAGTATTCTTGTTAAGATGACTGGATCCAAGTTTTAATAATTCGACTGGTCGTAACGGACGTCAAGCCAAAATGTAAACTCTGTAATTTGGTTTAGTGATGTAAGATAATTAAAGGAAGCCTTTTCAAGCTCTGGAGAGGAATATGTCGGAACATGTCATGCCACAACTAAATTAAGTCCCTATATACAAAAGTAGTTGATATTATTGAACGACAAATTTTGCAATCGTTAAGTAGAAGAAGAAAATGAAGTAAGGAAGATTTAACAAGTTTGAACAATGTTTTGAAAAATTTACTTAAATTGTTTTGCGTGGATTAATCCTAAATTTAATTAATTTGGATGTTTTGGCGGGAAAAAAAAATTATAAATAAAAATTGCAAAATGTATTCATTAAAAATAACTTTCTAAGTACTGTATTGCTAAAATTTATAAACAATGTAACTTTCATTCTTTCCTTTTATTTTTTCTTTTCTATTTTTTGTTGTAGTTCTGTCGTTAATGTATATATTCCTTCTTCTATTTATTTGTTCTCTTGTTATCATTTTTATATTGATTGTTTCATAATTGTTTATTGATAACCGATATTGTTTTCTAGTTTATATTTCCTGCTGATCCCGATCCGAAATTTCGTTTCTGTTCTTTTTATTTCCTTCATACCTTTAATCTGCTTCGATTTATCATTTAATACAATTATCATTTTCTTGATATCATATTAAAAAATTAATTTTTTTTTAATAATAGATAAATTAATATCGGGTAGATATATATTTATTATTAATTCCTTCTATCGCTTTCCATATATTCCTCGAAGGCCGAACTTTAGAATTTCTTTGCAATCGTTTTTGCAATGATTGATTTGCATAGTTATGTATTTTCTCTATAATTGATTATTATTTTTCCCCCACTTTGTAACGATGAATAAAATGTAGAGATTTTTGATTCCAGGTTTATAAATTGAAAGATTTTCATTTAATAGAAGAGAAAGGATTATAAATAACATGGAATTCAACGCAAAAATAAACACACAAAAAATATTTTTCAGTCGAATAATTATGTGAATATCTCTCATTTCGGATGAATTAGAAAGAAATTCGATTCTTTCCAATTATTTTTAAAGTTTTAGTAACAAATTGCTATCAGATTTTACTTTTTGCTACTTCGGTGAAGGTTATAATCAGGAAGAAGAAAGGATTAAAAAAATTTGTAGTAATAAAAAAAAAACGAAAAAATAGAGAAGAATAAATCAAAATGAGGACAAATTAAAACTGAAAAGATAGAAGTAAATAACAGAAACTGATCTGAAATTTTAGAAAAGGAAGAAAAAAAGCAGAGGAATTAAAAAAAAACGGACAAAATTACGTCCAGAAATAAAATAAATATTATGCTGTATATAAAAGTAAAAAAATAAACTTTCACAATTATATTAAAGTGTGAAAATAAACAAAACTTGCGAAAAGATCTTCGTTTTTTTTTTTATATTTCTTTTCTAATAGAAACAATATTAAAGGATGGATCTCTTTCCATTATTATGACTACTTTTTTAATATTAATTATTATTTATTTATTTTCCTTATTTACAAGAATATTTGTGTTTTTAATCCGATAAAATTAAGAAATATGTTATAAATTTCGAAATGATATTATTCAGTTTAAGAAATTTATGAGAACAATTAAAAAAAGAAGTTAATTTCGTAAATAGAATTTAGTTTGGAAAAATTACACGATGTATTAATTAAATTAATTTATTATTAATCAATATATACATTTTAAGTGGTTGATTATCATTAAACTGAGTGAGTTTAATATTGATTCACATTCAATACGTTAAAACAATCAAAACGAAAGAATATTTTGAAACAATCAATATTATCAACAAATTGGAATATGCTAATTTTAATGGATCCAAACTAAACATGCAGGTTGATTGAAGCATATAATTTTAATAAAAATATCATAAAATAGTACTTATTTTGCTTTTAGATGGTATCTCGAAATAAAATTTTGATACGGAAAATGATGAAAGTCTTTAAACTCAAGTTTCGAATGATATTCTAAATACATTAGAAAATTTTATCCCTTATAAATATACAAATAAAGTTTATTTTCGTTTTTTTTCTTTATATCAGTATCAAGTTAATCATTATCTAAACTTTTGAAATATATTCAGAAAAGCAAGTAATATAAGATAAAGACTATCGTCATCTTTAACTTTTCTTTCATATTTTAATATTTATTCTATCATTATACAGTACTAGAAAAGAACTGCTGTATATACAAATAAAAATATCTTGAATAAATGTTAAAATATTAATATATCAATATTTGTAGAATGTATACAATCAGTTTTATTAATCATTTAAATGATGTCTTTAGTAAATATTAAAGTGCTCGAGTTTCTGAATGTTGAACTGATAAAACCTTTCAAAGAAAAGTTTTCATATTCTTATTTACAAATCTAACTTGTTGAAGGATGCAATGCCATTATTAACATAATTTTATTTTATATTAGTTTTTTCACTTAAGCAAATTTCAAAAACAGTTAAAAATTCAAGTGTAATTTTCGATGAAATTATTAGTTTGAAAAAATATTGAAAATGCAGAATGATATTCTTTTATATATTTCCATTTGATAATATTTTATCTCTCAGAACACGAAAAGAATATTTTATATATTTTCTATTATTTTTCTAGAAGTAGAATTTACAAAAGAGAAAATAATCTTAGAAAATATTTTCGTGCGATTGAACACCAGAATGTACTGTCAGATTGAAAACGAACTGTAGTATACCTGTAGTAACAAAACGAACTTTAGTACCTGCAGTAACAAAATTAAAATATCTTATCAAGTACAATATATAGATGTGATGGCATACAGTATTTTTGGAAATATTTTTATTTTTAATAAAAGATTCTTTTAGTTTCTGCTGGACTGTATTATATTATTATGAGGAATTCTACATATCTTTCAATTTTATGAGATGCAGAAGAACGTTATATAAAGGGTGGAAGTAAACATTATTATATTATTTATGTAATCTTTATATAAAGATTACAAAAATAATATAATAATGTTTACTTTTTATAAAGATATTTATAATGTATCTTTATTTTTTAATTAATCTTTAAATACTATATAATCATTCCTTTAAGTTTCTATAATGTTTTTTAGCAAATTTTCTAACAACAACATATATCATCATATTAAAATATGTAAATTTATATTCTGTCTTTATTGCATTTTTCAGAAATTATGTGTTGGGCTTACTGAAAACATTCTATAAAGAATTATATTAGAAATAAAATGCAAAATGAAGTAACGTTGTTAGCTATTTAATTGGCTATAAAAGAACTTTCTTTAACGTTAAGTAAATACATTAACTCGAGAACAAAATCTTTAGATGTGTTTGTAAACCCGACATTATAGTTTTTTGATTTTTCTTTCGGAGAATAAATATATATTTTATTAAATACGTTTGCAAATACGATTTAAAATTCTTAAATAATTCACATTTAGAAAGTCGGAAATTTTTATTTAAATTTTTGTCTGTTAGATTTGTTTATAAAATCATTTTGTTTAAACATTTTATAGGAAAACAATCTTTATAATTCAGCAGAAATACCGAACGATAACTCTCCTGCAAAATTCAAAATTTAAGTCTTCAAATAAAGTTTATATTTGATAATACAGCATTTGCTGTATAATCAAATTCGTGTCTATTTATTGTGTTTCATATACATTTATAAAATCGAAGAACACGGGAAATGTTTTTCCTGTCTTATTTTTCCTTTATTCAATCATTTTAAATATATATGTTACTAAATATATGTAAATGTATGCCATCTTATGATAGGCTCATAGTTATATATAAATGATTTTCGCACAGAATTCAAGAGTGGTTTTTTTTTTGTTGGTAATATAGTATATAAAATAATGCTACTTTTAAGTGAAAATGAGATAAAGTTAGGAGAAAAATTGTATATAGATAATGAGAAATTAGTATGTAAGATATATTTGCACACTTCAAGACTCAGAATTATTTTGTTATTGAATAGATGTAATTTAGAAGTTCATAATGTATATAACATTTAACCTTCCTCTTAAAATGTGAATAGAAATTAAGAACATTTATATGTCGAAGATAAAAGAAGCTATTATTTTTCATGAAACAAGAATAGTCCTGTCTAGTTCTATACAAAAAAAAAAGTAATAAATTCTTCTGTCACTAATTTCAAAAGAATGAGAAAATATCTTTTCTTTTATTAAAAAAAAAATCATTAATTGAAAGATATGAACTTTTCCTGATCCTAATAATCGTAATTAACTTCCTGAATCATTTCTCTTTAATTATCTATAGGATACGAGTGTCGTCTTTCTCTTTTCTTACGAGAAATTTTCTAAGAGAGATTTAAAACATCTGGTTTGAAAACATTCTTGCTACAACTAATAATTTTATGATTAACCGGACCGTTAATTAGACAGATAATTATTAATATGATTGTCGATTTAATTAATTAATGCTATCTTATAACTGAGTACAGTTATTATTTTAATAGTTTTTATAAATCAAGAATTATGTAATTCCGAATGAATTCAAAAGGATTTCATATAAAATATTTATATCTAATGGATCTAAATTTAATATGTGCTATAAATTATAATCACATAAAGATGGTAACAATAGCAACTATTGCACAATGCGAAAATACTCCTTGCATTACAAAACACGCAATCACGATAAGAGGATCATATTTTTATAAGACTTAAAAAAAAAAAAAAAAAAAAAAAAAATAGTTATCGGATTTCCATTCATGTTTTTTTTTATTCTGAATTAAAGCTATAATTTCTTATTGCAAATGGAAATTTTTATTATCCATTTATTTCTTTTTTGTAACCCATCTTTAAACGAATGCGGAAACTACAAAACTTAATTAACTTTTATACCTAATTTAAAATTTATAATAATAAAATTTAAATTAATGAAAATAAAAAAAAAATTATGTTTCTTTCTTATCATCATCTGAAATTTTAACTATTTATCACCTTTTGAAGACGTTAATGTACGCATTAGTGGAAGTTTCCTATTGAAAAATCCCGTCGCAGTAACGTTTATCGTGGATAAAATATTTCTTTGCAATAAAACAAATTTCCAAATGGGATGTTTAAACAAATCTGAATAATAATAATAATAATATAAATCTAGCTATAAGTGGATATTTACAGGAAATATTGCATCCTGAAAACTTTCATTCTTACGTTTGTTTTATTGACTTTTTATAGCTAAAAATACCTAAAACTTAAACAATTCTGACGCGTTTATTTATCTAAAAATTTCCAAATATTGATGTAATTTACCGTTCGAAGGTTAAAAACATATAAGGATTTTTCTTCATTCAGATAGCAACAATAATAAAACTTTTACAGACAGTTTATGGCATCCCGCATTACAGGAGAAGGGGAAAAAAAACTTATTTTCAACCAGGAAAATCAATATAAAGTGCATTTACAAATAATAACATTAAAGAGAAACGATTTAACTTCAAATAACACGTTTTTATTGTTTTCACTGTTGTTGTGATTATTTATTTAAAAATAAAGATTCTTCGAATTTTGATGATAACCAAGAAATCAAATAAATTAAATTCTCCAATAAAAACATATTGCGAAACGAATATGTGTCACAAAAGACATATTTTGTTCTCGAAATAAACAAGAGTCTTTAACCTTAAAACAGGAAAAATATTTTTAAAAAAATTGAATTTTTAGCGCAGCAACTCCCGCCATCTGTTGAGTGGACACTATACTATAATAATTATTATTAATATAAAACTATCAATCACGTTTTAAAAATGAAATAAAGTTAAAGCCGACCTATTAATTAATATAATATGTTCTAATCTTTAATATAATTCAACCACATGTGACACAAGTGGCATCCATAGAAGTCAGCTACATATGACAGAATTCAATTTGTCAGTGTAACCCTCTATTAATGTTTAAGCGATTAAAGGGATATTAAGTTGACAAGACGGTTTATAATAAATCTGCTTTTATAATAAGTATTTACATATCAAACTACAGAATGTCGTAATTAATAAAACTTGCATAACGTTATTGTTAATCGTATAAAATCCGCGTTACTACCACGAATAGCTTGTTACCACAATAACCCGGCAAAATACTGTAGTCGTTACCATTATGTCCGTACTTTTAAAACCTCAGGTGTTTTGATACTTATTTCAAAGTAATTTTAACGGAGATAACGGTGCTATTATAAAAATGCCCTACTAGACTATTACTATTCTGCAACGATAGACCTATCTAGTTTCTTCTTTTATTGAATTTCTTCTCCAAAAAAAAAAAAAAAAAAAACGTTGCAGCTTCGATTGGCATTAAATCTTTTGAAGTGATGTATCACCAACATTGTTGCAATATCTATTTGCAGAGAAGCCTATTACTGATGTAACGGATGCATTATTTCTGGTTACTTAGATGTGCGGTATTTTTCTTACTTCTTTCTTCTGTTGAATAAGATTCCCTTACAAAATTCAGGTTTTTTAACGAATATCTTCCATTTTCCACTTTTATAATCGTTTCATATTAAGTATTATTGCCATTTATTGTTACTTGCAGACGCACGAATTTTTGTAGCGCTGTTATGGTGTCAGAATTTTTCGATTAACTCGTTTATCGAAAAATTTCGCAAGTCATATTGAATAAAACATTTTTATACGGTAGTTAACGACATATACTAATAATTATTAACATATTTCAAACAGTAATAACATCGATTAATTAATAAAAGCCCAGGAACTAAGTAGACGTAGAAACCCGAACTAACAGCAGCGAGTTTGGTAATATCTGCATAACATTACGAAGTGCAAGCGCAATAACAAAACGCACGTGTGTTAACGTATTGATTGGTGGCGTATGTGCCACACACACACACACACACACACACACACACACACATATACACACTTCCTCCATGTTAGTATTTGTAGTAAAGAGAGAGTACAGTACTTCATTTGCCGTTTGATCTTTCTCGCTACAACAACCTACCAGTCAGCCATCTGTCATTACTTTCAACATTTTGGCCTCGAGCCAATTTAACATTTGTTGGTAAAAGGCCGTTAACGAGTGCAACTCGCTTCACATTGTCTGGTGAGTAATTGATTAAAACATTATAATAACCATATATATATATATATATATTCATTTTGTAACCTTTTAAGATTTTAAAGAAAAAATTCCATTTATTTTTTATATAATGAAGCGCTTTTTTAGTTGCAACAGGTTGTAAAGTAACAAGTTGCAAGTAAAAAAAAACTTGTTTACAGTTTTTCTTTTTTTTTTTTTGTATCGCTAGCGTTACGTTACACAATATGGAATTTAAATGCATATTTAAAACTGTCTTTTATTAACGCTATTTTTGAATCAAAAATTATTTAAATTAATTAACATATGTTGTTGTACTAGCTGTAATAGTAGTACAGCGCTGTATCTATTCTAGTATACTAATTCTATGCATGTTTAAAGAAATGCACTTATGCAACTGGTAGGTTCTGGTGATTATTGTAAAGAGATATCTTGTTTATATAAGAACTGTTATGATATATATGTATTTTAATTTAAAAGTAATGTATGAGTAATTATAAACGGAATTTCCAGACTTAACATATGGTAGATATATTTATTGTTGCTATAATTCAAGACTCCGGTACGCAATTTTTAAAATTAAACGTAATATGTTTATAAAATATCATATTTTATTTATATAAAAATATATGCTTAATTTTTTGTAACAAAATAATTTCATCATTATGAGAATATTTTGTACTGAATGAATAATTTTTAACATTTTAATTTTTCATTACATTAAAAAAATCTAAAGAGATTACTCACTTTAGATTTTTTTATTTATTGGCGAACCGAAGTAGCACTACTCATGTTGTATATAACAGGGGTGGCCAACAAGTCGATCGCGATCGACCGATCGATCACGAAGCCAATTTTGGTCGATCGCTCGCGATGTCTTAACTTAGAAACCGATTAGATTACAGGATAAATACAGCACTAATTTAGGATCCTAGTTAGGGCGTTCTGTTTACACTGCACTAGACCGGGATACACCTCCCTCTCCCCACTTAGACTACGCCTATGACAAGTCGATCGCGACACATTTTTAAGATAAAAAGTAGATCTTATGTTCACAGAAGTTGGCCACCCCTGATATATAAGCTGAACACGTTAATCGAATATCATGATTTTGATTGATTTCTGTTGATATTTCTATCAAAATTTTAAAATTAAAAATTGGAGATTGGGCAATGGTCCATTTGGCAGATCTGATATCGCTACAGTTTTATTAATTGGCTTATTTTTACATCATAGAACTGTATTTTGTTCTTGTTCTAATCTTTACCAAAGTATTGGTAAACTTGTTAATGGAGTAGTACTTGTATGAGATGCTTTATCAGCACTATTATGTCCTGCTTCATTTGAAGGCTTATCCAAAGAAAGTGTTTCTTGTAATTTTTTTTCTTAGAAGCAAAAGATGAAACAATTATTACAGCTATAGTCGGAGATTCCCATGACGGAAATCTTGATTTATTTATTGTCAGTGCGCTAATACTGGCAATATAGAAATTCATTTTTTGTTTTTTTTTCAGAGAGCTCAGAAAAATATTTTTTCTGTCGAAATTGTCTTTGCATTCATTAATGATAAAAAATTGTGCTTAGTTGTTGACATACTGTATATAATCGAAATGATTTTTTGGAGAAATATTTTTCACTTTCAATTTAATACCGGACAGATTCATATTCATATTTAGTTCTGACGATGATATATATATGAATTGTTTTTTTTTTTTGCGAATGTTTTTCTCAAATGCAATTTTTCTTCTATAAAATGACAATTGACAATAAGTGTTTCTTTTATGAGTAGAATATTTCAATGACGGCGATGCAAAACTCGATAAATTGAACGATGATTTTCTACCAGAAAAAGTAGACTGTATTCTTGATTTTTTATTTGGTTGCAATTGCAGTTTCAATTAAATCTCAAATCAAATATATATATATATATATATATATATTTATCATCATTGCGATAATAATTGAAATTTTCTACTGTTAACGGGATTCGTTTCAACTAATTTTTTTATACATCTTTTCTGTCTTTATTTTTAATTTTTTCTTTCCTCGAAATTTTTTTATAAGTTTAACCACTATTTTAATAATTTGAAATCCATAATCATGGAGTTTTTCTTTAAGATTTTTGTTAAGATACTAGCAAAAAACAACCCACTAGTGGATGCAGAACTGTCACCGTTATTTAAATGAACACCATTTAGAAAAATAGACTGAATTAATGGTTTCTGATGTAATCTGATAAATTTTTTTGATAAGTTAATTGTCTTTTCTTTAGAAATCTTATAATTATCGGTTATATCTGAAAATTCTATTTTTTTTTTCTTTCTTCTCTACTTCATATTCACTAAAACAAGATGAGAAAAATGTCACTTTTTGACACATACATATATCTTTAGATGCGTTATTTTTTACATATATGTTTTTTGATCGTCTGTTCCTATCAGATATATTCTCACGATTCATTTGGAACAAATTTTTCCGTGATTTTCCATTATTTTGCAGATTCTGTGTCGTACGAACCTGGACAACAACTGCATCTTTATAAAAAAAAAAAAAAATATTGTTTAGCCATCGAGGCCATACGAATATATAATGAAAGAATGATATTACTACTTTCTTAAGAAAACTTTTGGGTCGATCATAAGAATTTGTGCATTTCTGATCCATATTTTGTATGAATAAGTGAAACTTGTTTTCTAGTAAGTATAGAAGTTATGTTTTTGTCTTGATAATTTATAAAATAGTAAAGTTGATCATTTTATATCACAATTTTAGAACGAATATTTTAATCCTAGCTTAAATATATTCAGCGCCTATGTGTTTCTAAAAAATTATTAATACGGTATTTAACAATTATTAAAATTTATTTATCTTCTCATTGTTTATTAGTTTAATGATTTATCTTAAAGTGCAAAGTAGCAACATTTATTTCTTGCATAAAGTTTAAGATGGAAAGGGAAAGATTTAAACGAATATATGCCATAAAATGACACAAAATAAAATAAATGTGACATAATAGAATTGGTTGCTTGTCTCTGTAAATACAGTATTACGGCAACTTAACATAAAACTACTTTCTATAAAAGTAGTTTTGATGTTGTCTAGTTTTCTAGCAATAAATTGTCGACAGCTTCTGGACTTTAGATAAACAGCTCGTGACGTCATTGTTGCTAAGAGGAAAACCGATCATCCAGCAAAGAATGCAACAACTTGTTTGACGTCAGAGGCGAAAGATGTCGACCGGATAATCACATTAACAATTGGTGACAATACCTGGCTAATTGAGTGATTTTGACTACTATTTTCTTCCGAAATTAGTCGATGATACTAAATAATATAGGATTGTCTATTCGTTTTATCAGTTCACCAAGCATGTTCGTTGATAAAAATTTAAATTCGTAAATTAGTTCTACCGTATTTAAAACGAAAACCATCATTTTTTTTGAAAAATTAAATCAATAATATTTGAATATTTTCGTGTATAAAACAGGAATGATTCGATTTTTATGCATAGATTTTTAAAGGCTGGATAAAATTTGCTCAAATTTTTATAAGATTACACGCAAAGATAATTTAACTTAGTTTCGTCTACGGCCTTTAATGTATTAGATTTAATTCTTATGTGCTTGGCTTAAAAGCTTGGACTGTCCCGCTATAATGCGTTATAAAAATTAAATTTGAATTACAAATGAAATAAATTTTTGCTTAGATCATGCAGTTTTATTAGATACATAAATAAAAATGTAATGCTGTAGTTGGGATAATTACATTATTTATATTAATTAAGTTTAATATCAAAGATATAATATAACCAGATATCGTGGTATCATTGAAATTTCTTCCCTTGAGAAATCATTAATAATGGATTTTTTTAAAAGTCTGAATGCATATCCGACTTCAAACTTTTTTTTTATAATTAAATGTGATTACAATTAGCAAATATTTTGCATATTTACTTAAATATAATTAATAAAAATCATTAAAAAATATAATATTAACGTCAGCAAGTTAAGGTTTTTTTTGTAATAGATGCCACATTATGAATGCTGTTCTGTCAACGAATTTATCATGTAATTAATATTTTAGTCATTTAAAATTAGAGAAATTTTTAATCGTAGACGATTCTGATTTATCTCGTGATTGATGTCTTGCGAAAATTATTTGTATGCAGATTTGATTTCTATTCATTAAGAATAATAACGTTAATCGCATGATTAATTATATCATGTTATATTATTTGGTCTCGAAGAACATTTATGTAGAATATTTTAAATGTATTGAAGGCATACTTAATGCTGATTAAATTTATCATTAATTCATCGGATTTGTTAAAAATAATCCAGTAATAATTTATACAGTTGAGTCATCCGCTTAGCGTGTTGAATATTTATTACTGAATAACTAATGCAGTTTTGATCTGTATGATATTTTACTGATTGATCAATATTTCACGCATATATTCATTAATTTATATGTATAGAAAATCGCAGGATCATTCATAAATCAAATAATTAAAATGGCAAATTATATAAATGCACATCTTATTGTGTTACAAATATTTTTTTATATAGTTTTGTATATACAGGAGGATTTATATGATTAATATATATATATATATATAGAATTCACATTATAATAATAGGCTAGCACGAATATTTATATTCATTTTTTCAGACTAGTTCAACTCAATTATACGAAAATTATCGTTGAAAAAATATAAAGATGTACAGATCATTGAATACAGCGGAAAAATGACAGCTGGATTATTCTCATAGTTAATAAATAGACTAAGTTTTACCTAAGTTGGAAGAAATTAAGCAACTTTAGCATAAGCCAGACGTGAATTGAAAGTAGACAGATAAATGTAATTACTGTAAATTCTTTGTTTGAAGTTAGATTAATCATAAATGAAATGGAAAATTTCTGTTTATAATAAAACATTTGGAGTATGCGTTAAAATATATTCTAAAGAAAGAATTTTTATCCTAATTTGTAGATTAGTGTAAGCTGATTTGTTAGCATTTATTTTTATAATAAATGTTAAAAAAAAAGGATTTTAGTCTAGGATGCAGTTGCTTCATCTTTATAATTCAGTTATTAAAAATAATAATAATAATAAAATAATAAAAATATTGTAGAAATATCTTAAGATTTGAACTGAAATCAAAGACATTTTTGATCTTTGATCGTTTTATATTTTACAAATTTTTATAACAAATCCAAAACCAGTAAACAAATATATGCAAGATGTAACCTGAGTTTTATATAAATATGCAAAACTTATACAGAAATCTAATTGGAAAATCGTTAATTAATTTGCACATAATTATTAAAATCATCCTGTTTTATCTAAACTTGCAAGGTATTGAATTATATCTTATAGATTCTAATGATCTTGTGCTTAGTAGAAAATATTTATTTAATTTTATCGAGTTAAGAAAGGGAGAAAAACAATGATATTTCCATAAATTTAATATTTTTCAGTTGCTATTATTTGATTAACTTCAGTTAGCTGAAGGATTCAAAGCGATATTGTTATATGATCACATTTGACATAACAATCATACTTTTTTACATATTAAGAATATTAAAATTTGATCAAAAAGACAAAAATATATTAACTTTCTTTATCAATTTCACATAAACTTCATTCTTTCTTATATTTGAGAGAGAAATTCGTTGGATTATAATAAGTTTAACTTTTATTGTTTTCTCTGATTTGTTAATAAATACAAAAAATTCTATTCACAACATACAAATTTATCTATAAATAAATAAATGCGTTATTAAATTTCTAACTAAAATATTCAAGATTATTGAACATAAATTATCGGGTGGTTTAAAATTGAATACATTAAATAAATCAATAATATCATAACATTAAATCGCTTTCAGCTTAACTCATGAGAAGGATTAGAAAGGTTAATGATTCTAATATTA
This sequence comes from Androctonus mauritanicus, assembly GCA_011317285.2. Classification (NCBI taxonomy): domain Eukaryota; kingdom Metazoa; phylum Arthropoda; class Arachnida; order Scorpiones; family Buthidae; genus Androctonus; species Androctonus mauritanicus. The sequence continues at coordinate 7,740 of WUQG02277612.1, read as the reverse complement.
TCTATAAATTCTGTGATTTATAAGCAACTTGGAATCATTAAGATATTTTAAATAGAATAAGAAATGCAGATGACATATTAAATAAGTTAATTAAAAGCTCGTTGGATGTAGATTATTTATAAAGTATTTGGTTTCACGCCGAGTTATTTTGTTTTATATGTATTTATTATTATAACTCTTTTATAGAAGAAGAAAATTATATTTATAGTTCCTATCCAAACTTTTAACACGGTGCACTTTAAAAGTGCTCTTAACGAAAAATGCACTTTAGAGTTACCTTACGATACATAAAGATTGATTTTGCTATATTTATTGCTTATTGCTTTATATAATATCTTATAACATGACTCTTCCAGGATGAAGTATATATAACATGGAACATTTTTACTGTATGGACGATAAAATTTCAAGATCTCGTCTGGACTCATTCCTTTATTTTTGTATTAAAATCCATTTTTATTAATATTTATTTTTATTCGGTATTTTTTTTTTTAGTTTCAAATTTTGTTGTTTTTCTGATGTTTTAAACTTAAACTGACTTAAATTTCATCGAATAATAATAATAAAATTTGAATCACAAGTTATAATGTTTTTTTCTTTTTTTTTCCTAAAAAACTTTTGTAATTATCTCTCTTCATTTAGAATTATCGACTTTTTATCATCTCTTAACTATGATAAATTTTATTTTATTAATGAATGGTTCATATTTCCATTATTAATTTTAAATATTTAATTTTTTTCCGTGTTTCTCTGCAATTATTACTCGTTATCTCTTTTTGTTCGAAACTCCTCATTTATCTTTTTGCTCTTTTCGTTTTAATATCAAAATTTAATGATCATCATAATTTTATGACGCGTTGCCTTTTAGGAAATTATATAAAACAGCAATAATTTTATTTTATAACATGTTTATTAATTTCACTACCAGTGTTGCTTCGATAAGTATCTTGATAAATCAAAATTCTTTGGTATGAATTTAAAAAAAAAAAAAATTTATAAAAACGATATTATAAGTTCTTTCTTAATTATCTTTTTTTTTTTAAAAAAAAATCTAAATTATAAATGTAATAACAATGTATTAATGTTTAATGTTGCTAAATATTTATTTATTCGAGAGCATTCTTCAACATTAAAGCATCCGCATTCCTTTTCTTAAACTTTTGATTTTCCTGCTTAGATCAAAAGGCTGTTTTGTTAATGCATCGAAATTAAAATTACTTGAAACTTCTTTAAAATTTACGAGCAAGGAAAATTAGTTTGTCAAATTAACAATTTCTTTGATGTAATATTTACTGATATCAAAGTTACATGTTCTTTTAGTGTACTGTATAAGCAATTAAATTTCTATAATGCCGCATTTAGAACAGAGATCATCATCAAAGTCATCTAGTTGACAGTAATGGCATTGAAAGGACTACAATATATTTAAATTTACTTTATCAAAGACCGAATTAAAAGGAGATAATTAAAGTATTGAGAAAAACAAAAAGTTTTATACATTATGGAAATTTCTGTATATACTACGTTATAATTATATCTTCTACAGAATCGATGAAAAGATGGGAAACATAAGTATCAAGAAAAATGTATTGTTTTGTAATTCTGTTTATTTTAAATTCGAAAAGTGAATACATAGAAAGAAATATAAGTCATATTTATAATAGTTCTCATGTACAAAACGACGGTTTAGACTTTTTCTGTACAATATATTGTACAAATGCGTTTTTCTATCTGATCTTTTTACCGATTCCATCATTTTCCAATTTATTTCAACGCATCGCTGTCTACACTTTTCCATTTCATACATATATTCTTTTTTTGTCCCTTGAATCTTTTCATATTGTCTTCTGTTTATTATTTCCATATCTTATCCTCATTCTATTTATTTATCTTTCCAATTCGATTTATTTTTTATTTCTGTTTATTCACTCATACATATCTTACTTATCTTCTTTATATAAATTCTTCATTATTCAGATTATTATTATTATTATTATAATTTACGAATTTATTATATATTTTACTTAGCTTATTTACGCTAACAAATCTAACGATATGTAACTTATATATTATATTTTTTCTATTTTCTACATATTCTTTCGTCTTTTTTTACTGTTGATTTCGTTCTTTCTTGATTCTTTCTGCTGTAATGAAAAGAAAACCAGAGATAACTTCATTTTTCTCTTCTATCTTGTCGCTATCTGTACATGCTATCTAGTCTATATTAATTTTCATTTACTCATTCTTGGCCCAGTAGTTTTCTATTTTTACCATATACCATATTTCTATTTATTTATCTAATTTTTTTTTCAAACATATTTATCATACAGCTCTTCTCTCATTCATCTTAAAAATTACTTCTGCTTTCATTTAGATAAAATTTTAAAATCATATAAATAATTCAATCAGAAAGAACAACGAAAATTTAAAACTGGAAATTACTAATTAAATATTTATTTATCATAAAAATATGGTTCCGAAATTATCAAATTAAAAAAAAAAAAGCAGCAAAAATGGATTTTCATTAATTATTCTCATGAAAAAAATTCTAGCAAACGTTGTTAATTGTATTCTTCTTTAAATTTTTTTTTACAGTATCTAAAATAATTAATTTAAAAGAAAAAATATTGATCTTGATTTGAATAATAATTACTCCCTAGTGAAATTTTTACATTACAATGGAAATATTCAATATTTTATCATTTATATTTATGTAGAACTATTTGAAGTAGAATATTAATTAACAATATATCCAAAAATTCACGACCTATTAAAATATGAAAGTTTGCAGTTTCAAATTTTTACTGTTGTTTTTTTTTCTTAGTAATATACAGTGGTGTACCAAGAGGGCGGAGGGGGTGGACACCTCAGGCCTCTGATCAGGGGGCCTCCGAAGAACCTTAAATTTTATATATATGTACCTATATGTAGGAATATAAAAAAGGGACTTTGTGTTCTAGGATGATGATTACGTATAAATGTGCCTTGTTTATGTTCATCCTTTTAACTGTTTAATTTTGATTATATAAATATCAATTAGATATTTGTTTTGACATTTTGTATGGTAATCATTTCAATTAGAGAGGCCCCAGGGAATCTTCTGCCCGGGCCTCGATAACTGGTAATATAAATACTGTAGGCCTATATAAATTTTATAGCAATAATTGATTAGATGATAATTTGGTTTTTATAAGCTTTCAAAATTTCTAATTATTATAACTTTCAATTGAAAGTTATTAATAAACTAAAGAACCTTATAATAAGCTCTAACTACAAGGAGTTTCAATTCCTAACAATATATGCTGTATTCAGTTCTATGCTGCTTTTGAATTGAACTATGTTATTTATCGCTACACTTCAAAATAATGCACATTACTTACTATTCAATACATAGAAGATGACTGAAGAGACTATATAATTATTATTTTGTGAGCAGTAAAAATTTTCAGGGGAATCCAGACGTATCTAAAATATTCAGTAAGCAAAATTTCGATTTCCGACTCTTGGTCGAAATCGTAATTTTCATATAACTTAATTGACATCTGCGACTTATCTTGTTGTTGTTTAAACAAATATTTACAAATATTACTGTGTATTTATTTTATTATAAAATTACTTACTTATATATTATTAGTAATATTATTTATAAAATTAAATAGAAAATAACAAATTGTTGGCAATAAAAATGACTGTAATTGGAAAGTCCAATAATGTAATCTAAATACAAGTTTTCTTTTTTTTGAAAATAGTAAAAATTTTTGAGGCAAAGTTAAAGGTAATAGTTCATTACCTTTAACTTTGCCTCAAAAATTACTACAGATGATAAAGATTTGATAAAGTTTTCTGTTGCATGTTTACATAATAAAGTAATCATTAAAAAAATGGCATAATTTCTATTCTTTTATTCTTCTATCTCTTTCTAATGTTTTGTAAAGACAGTTTTCAAATAAAAATTGTTTTTCTTCTACATAAAATAGGAAGAGACATAGATTTTAATGGAAGTATTTCCATCTGTTTGTCATTTTAGCGTACTTTTCGAAAAACGGTCTAGTAATTTTCATCGTTTGTCTCTCATCCTATGCCCATAAAATATTTCGAGAAACAAATATCCCCAGAATTTTGAAATTTTATAGAATTTTATTAAGGATAGTGAAAATTTTTATTTTTTGAACTTTCTACGTCATTCCTTTACAAGATCGATTTCGATCTTTAAAAGTCGATATTTTTAGAATTGTTTATCGCACATAAATGAGCTTGTATTCATTTAAAAGGCTTCCTGGTAAACATGACTATAATTTTACTCATTTCAGATAAAAAAAAAACAACTTATTTTCAGTTGAGTTGTCAAATTTCGGTTGATCAAATTGTTATTCTTCTATTAGAATATTAAACTAAGTATGAATATTAAATATTAGAGCGTAAATAATAATTTGATCAACTGACAGTAAAAATCTTCTAGCTTCGTTTTTTATTCAATATTTACAGTATATAGATTAACGTTTTCAAAATGGTGTTCCACGGAATTGGGGAGTTCCGAGTGATGGAATTAAAGATTCTGTGAAAAAATGAAAAAAAACTTTGCTTACAAAAATATGTTCGTCATTTTTGAAGGCATACTTATTAATAATTTTCGCCTAAATTAAATTTTGAAGTTTTAATTTTTTTATTTAAAGTTATTTGATCTTGAATTAGTAAATTTTTTTTTAGTCTAAACTGAAAAAATTCAAAGGGATTCGGTAATATTATATATAATATAAAAAGGGTTCCATGGCCAAATTAAATTGAGAAACGCTGATATAATGAAAACATTTTTTTGAATATTTTACAACATTTTAAAATTAAAAAGATGTAAAATATCATATTTCATATCGTAAATCAGATATTTCAGCAAAATATGATATAGGATATTTTGCTGAAATATCTTTAAAGAAATTTTATAAATTTACTTATATTTATTTATCAACAAACACGAGGGCATTCAGCTATAAAATTGATAATTTTACAAAAGACTTTGGAAAATTATCCGATCAATTTTATTAAACTCAAACACATTAAGTCAACGACATAATCATATCGAATAAATGAATACATTTTATATTATCATAAGTTTACTTTATTAACATAAAGCTTTGTCTTATAAGTTACTTTATGCGGACAAAGTTTATTACTCTAAATTGATTTTATGATGTAGTAGAGAAGAATCGACACATGACTTCTCCCTAGGCTATTATCACTCCATGTGATTCTGACATTCTGCAGGAAATGAGTTTTTTGCTACAAATATAATTAACCTTCATCCCAGGTATCAGCATTTGAGTGACGATGTTCGCCACCTTTTGGGAAATAAATATTTATTGGGCGGAGCAGCTCCATTTACAAAATGTTTTAATTAAATAAAAGTTTTCGGTATTTATTTTTGTTCTTTTTCTGCTTTGAATTAATTTCGTAAAAATCGATTTTTTTTTCTTTTTTTTCAAATTTTTTTTTTTTTAATGGAAATTAGTCGGCATAAGATAAACTTTTTGATAACTGTACGTATTGAATTCTGTTTACGAGAAACACAGTAATTTATATACCGTATAGAGAAAGGAGTATATGATGAAACCAATTAAATCGGATAATATTTCGGGTAAAAATGAAATGAATCCAATTTGTACCTTCGATTATAATTTCGAAATAATTTGATGGCTAATTAAAACCATTTAAACAGATCAAAGGAATAATTTTATGACTGAATTTTTAAATCGCTTTCTTTTGTTTCAGTTCGATTTAATTGTTTTCAAGAAATTAAATCTAATTAATATTTGAACGATAATTGTTTTAATTTGTCGATTTAATTTCTTTAATTATTATTCTGAATTGCGTATTATGTTTTATTTGATTGCATATTAATAACATTTAATTATAACCAAGCTAAGAATTATTTTTAATTTTTGTCACGTTAGAATTAAAAGATACTTCATTAAAAAAAAAAAAATAATAATGTGCAATAATATTTCCTAATTAAAAAGATCGTATTTACTTCCACAATTTGTGTTTGATAAGTTTTACATAATTAATTTATTTAAAGATTAACGAATCCTCTTAATTTGTATACATTTCGTAGGTGTATCGTTATGAAATTTTTATATTTTAAGATTTTTTTTTTTTAATCGAAATCCTTTAATTTGAAAATCGAATAAAATCTTTCAAAGGATATTTTGCATTCGTTGAAGTTTTGTTAATATTTTATTTCTTTATAACATAGGTTTGTCATAAACTTATTTCTGCTATCTATGAGAATATTACTAAGATGATACTATATATATTTTACAGTAATTGTTAACGATTAATGATTACGAACGAAAGTATTTTTTAAACATTTATACAAAACAGTGAAAAATAATAATTAACTATTTTTTTTATTAGTTTTATGTGATAACTTTGCAGCAATTTAGTGTGCCTGAGGGATCCGGAACGAGTATCACTGATCTCAATTTCTCTATTTTTCAACAGAACTCTGTTGCTCTGTCGACTTCTATTCAAGTTAGATAGCGAAACTTTCATTTCCGACGATGAATATTTCAGTAATATTCCGAGATATAATTAAACAAACGATTTAAAATCAGGAAGAAATTAAAAATAGATCATTTTTCTTAATTTTATTTACTGTTAGCTGAATGTACCGGGAATATCAAAACAAGTAATAACTATCTGTTAATAAATGAAAACAGGAATATAAAAATATTATCATCATGGGAGAGAACGTAAGATGTAGTTTTTCATTAAAGGATGGCACAAGTCGTTTGATATATTATCATCAATTTTAACGTTCTCTATAAAAATTGTTTGCCCTTCATCAGTATACAAAATGTTGGTATTAGAAATTCTATCTTTGCAGAAGTCAATTATTATTTGTTTTATTATATTTTTGCTTTTCTAATACTTTATATAAAATTTTTGAGACTTAAGGTTTATTACGACGAAAAATACATAAGAATAAAAATGTAAAACAATAATTGTAAGGGCCTATCTTTCAGGATTATTTATTTTTATCCATCCTGAATTGAATATATTGTATACGTAATCAAAATTTCAGATAAAAAAGAAGAGAATGTTTTCATCCACAATAAAAACATTCTAGGTTATCTAGTTTAGGTTTAGAACATCATAACCAATTTTAGAGTTTGATAAAATAAAAAGTAAAATCTATTTTTTATTTTGAAAAACAGCCGAAACGATTCTACTTAAATAAAATTTTATATGAAATCCGATATTAAATTAGATCTATTTTTTATTATTTTGTTTGGAAATATTTTTTATTTTTATTTTTATTTTTTTAGAATGGCCTGCAAGATTTTCTAGATTTTCACACTAGAAAGTCTTATTAAATCCAATTTAGAAAGGTGTTAAGTCTAAACTAATTTATCCTCTAAGCCTGTAGCTTACAATGATTCATCGATGCACAAAATCGATGTGTATAAGTTAAAATTACAATCTGATGAAATGATTTACTATTACAAGCAACTTTCCCTCCTCTAACTCTTAATGAAATTGAAGAAAATTCGAAATTTCGGTAAAAAAGTAATAAAATTATTGCTCACTTTAAGTAACTTACAATTGAATAAATAAATTAACTACAAATTTTCAAAAATTATGTTTGGTTTGTTTGATTTTGAAATTGCTTCTTGGTGAAATTATTGATTTTGATTAAAAAAAATGAGGTCACTGTTTAGATAGATGAGAGTTAATATCGTTCAA
>WUQG02277611.1:0-89479 GCA_011317285.2 Androctonus mauritanicus | reverse complement strand
TCAAAATACCATAATACTTCATCTTGGTTTTTTTTCCTCACTTCTTCTTCCTTCTTCCGGATTTTTATCAGCCTCTGCTATTTATAATTCAGATGGGAATATCAAACAAAATCAAGTTCTTCACTATATTCCTTCAACGGCATCTCAAACATAAATCAGAGCGGAAAGTTAACAAAGCATTTCTTTGAAAGAAATTCTAAGGATATTATTCGTTTTTTATTGTTAATTTTCTTATAACTGACAATCACTAAATTATAATAATAATAAGAATATAAAATTTTAGAATTAGAATTAAAGTAAACTAAGATAACTTATCAGATTTTACAATTATAAATAACGTTTATTGGCGAGTCGCAATTTTATTGCTTAATTGAGAAGTGTGGAGAAAAGTAAACGAATTATCTGTTACAATGAAAAATTTATTATACTATCGGATATTGTTTTATCAAATTTATAAAAATCCAAACTTATATCTCTAGAAGATGTCCTTAATTTAATGAGAAAATATCTAGTAATTAACTATGAAGTGAATAATAAATGACGGAAACAGAAACGTATGCAGAAAGAGAGCGAGAGAGAACAATGATAAAAAGATATGCCGAAAAGGTAGTTTAAAATTCGAAGAAGAATTCGGATAAAATACAAAGAAAATATTTGGTTTCATTAGTATACAACAGTTAAGAAAGAAACACAGTATTGAAAAGAAGCATTGTTGAAAAGAAAGCCACTTATTTCAAAATAGAAAAAAAAAACTAAAGCAGCATTTGCTAACAACACATTTGTGCGAATAACTGAATTTCGGCATATTACGAAAGCAGAATAAAATAAAAGGAAAAAAATAAAAAGAAAAAAAAAACATTTTGAACATTTAAAAATAAAATAGCATGTAGGAAAAACGAAACATAACTTTACAATGCACGGTATAGTCGAAAAAAATTCCTTTCAGTAATGATAGGAAAAAAAAAAAAAACGAATTGGAAAATTATTTTGTCGAAGAAAAATTCTTTATTTGCACAAAACAATATTTTAAATATAATTTTTCAATCATAAAAATAAAAGAAAAATTTATTTTATCTTATATTCTTCTACTCGAATGCTTTAATCAAATTGCTTAGATAATGAATTTAATTTTCAACCATTTTTTTTCCCCTCTTCTTCGTTTCTATTAAGATTAAATCAAATATTATGATTTTATACTAATATTTCTTTTCGCATGACGAAAGATTTTATTAAATTTATTTATATAAATATTATTTATATTAAATTTCTTTCATATTTTGGTTAGATGGAAATTTTTTTGAATTTTCGGAAAAGATATTGATATCTATGTCAAGCACGTATCTGTGCATATATATATATATATGTTTCTTTTCAACATATATTATATATTGAAAATTTTTCCATTTTAAATGATTTAACAGTTTAAAACTATCACAATACGTCCGTATAATTTCATAATCAAATTATTATGTTATCACATGGTTTGCTAGTAATTAATGTATCAACTTCGCATGCTAATCGTTCACATATGGTCGTATATCATTCTGATCAACAAGAATCTAATATTTCAAAAATTCATTTATTTATATTATTAATTATAATGCATAATTTGATTATTTATAACTGTATAAAATAGAACTTTCATCTGATTCATGCATATAGAAATTTTATAACGCATTAAAGTTATGAATAAATTAACGTTAACTTCATTATACTGATGTAGATTATTTAAGATGACTAATTTTGTAATTGTTTTTTATTGAATATAATGACTTTTAACATTTCCTTCATTCTCTGATCACCTCATGCCTCATTATAATATTGTTATTCCTCATTTTAAATCATCGGTTAATCAGCCTAGATAGAATAAATAAATAAAAAAAGTTTGCTAGGCTTATGAAAGATTTGTTCTTTTGATATGATAATGAATTCGAAATTCTCCTTCGAATAAATTTAAGAATATTTTGTACTAAAGTTAGAAACTGCATCTAGAGATATACAGTATCTCTGTTAATGTAATTTCTGCAGTGCGTTTTAATTTTTGTTTTTTTTTCCACATATCGTTCAATTAATTTTGTTTATCAAGGTAGAATCGATTAGTAAATCGTAATTAATGTTTCAAATTATGTCGATTTTTGTATTTATTTAAAAATATATTTCAGATTTTACTGTCGACAGGAAATGTCGATTCTAATCTGCATAATTCTGAATATATATACATATTTTTTTAAAATCATTTTTCTCCTTAATTCCAAACATAACATTTAATCAACTGATGAAGATACAAAATTAGACAAAAATAGTATTTGATGCTTGGAAAATTTCGATTAATTAAATTACATTTTTCGATTTTTTTATCTACTAATTGTGATAAATTTAATCTATTTAAAAAGTCAAGATTAATAGATTTATAAGCAATACTGACTCGTAATTTTTTTTTTTTAAAGATAAATTCAGTTTAATAATTTTAATCATAAATTATTACTGTTAAGTTTATTTTTTAATGCAAAATTGTGTATAAAATAGTTTGAAAACTAACTGAATCAATATTATGTAAGGTATCTTAATAATTAGTATAATTTTTTATGCTCAATAGAGATTATCCTGTCTAGTATTAAAAGATAAACTATAATCGCATCATGTATATCTTGCAGATATTTTACATTCAGTTAGAAGTCAATTAGTATAAATTATAAATATATATGCAATATATATATGTATGCAATTTAGTATAAATGTTTTCTATGAAGAGCCGCTCTAGAATGGTCATCAGAATTTTTCATATAAAAACTTTATACAGTATACTGAAATTTTCTTTACTTTCATTGAAAACTATTTTATTATATTAGCATTAAGTTTTTGTTTATTATTTTTAAACTAATTAAAACGTATATAATTCAACCATATTGATGATGTTATAGCCCGAATGTTTTCAATTTTCTGTATTTTGCATTTTACTATTCCTGACATCCGCGTGTAAAAATCGTTCAGCTTCACCATTTTTTAATTGTTAGATGTAAATCGAGAAGAATGATACGTCATACGGCATATATTTCTATTCTTTAGCTATTTTCATAAATTATCCATTTTTTTTTCTTCTCTTCCTCTCTAAAATCAAATATTCTGAAAACATTACAGCGTAACTAGTCTATCCATCCATGAAACAAACGGGATCTTTATTATGTTAGATTAAATTGCAATTACATCTGATATATTTCCGCTTTCATCCTTTTAATTTCTTATAAAGTCACGCGTAGAATAAAAGGACAATTGCCGAGATAAAAATTATTTTAAGCATAAAATAACAATAACGCTAGTATAAATTCTTACCGTAATGAATATTTAATACAGATTTTAAGTTTTACACGTTAAAATTCCTGGTGAAGCTTTCCGTATTATTCCTTAAGTGAGAATTTTTAAATGTTTTTAAGATTATATTGTGAAGTGGTAAAAATTTTCGATTTCATCGAGAAAAAATGATTGCATTAAATAGTGCAGTTAACAGATTTTGTGGTTATTATTAACTGAATTTTTCAGTTTGAAGAAATAATTTTTTGATTACTTTTATATCGAAACCATGCAACGTCCTACTGTAACAAAGTGATATTGCACTGAAGTATTGTAGCATGCCTATTGAGAACTGAACATCAACAAGCCATGTTCAAGTTTTAATAGGCATTTTGCTTCAATTATACGCTTTAATAATTTAGAAAATATAATTCTGTTATTAATTAATAAATATTCAATAAAAATGAACAATTAAATTAATTAGAATTTTAATTTACCGAATGCATGAATATCTTTATTCGAAAACTTAATAAATTTATGCTGTTTGCAAATTAATGTTTCCAAAAATAGGTAATAGAAACCTCCCGATTGTTGTAGATTAAATATAGATTACTGTAATTTGAAAATCAGGAATACAATTAAGATCTTGTTTACCGGAGACGACACTGATGACGTTATCGGGGTCAAAAATGGTGTTCGAAGTCCAATGATGGAAGACTCTCAACAGGAGGTGTGATCACTCCTGAGGACAATTCGTCGTTCATATGCCTCATGCTGTTAATGAGACTGTCCACCAGTGTTACCACTCTTCAACAGATCGCTTCTATGTTCATGGGGGTTCGAAATAAAAGGAAGCAACAGATATTCTTAGAGGATATTTTGAATGTTGAACATGCAAAACAGAAAATTATTGTATGTTCAACCTTGTTTGAATCAATAATTATCTTGCTGATTTTGAAAATATCTTGAATTTTTTTATAATTATGGTATTGCTTAAAAGTTAGTATTCCTTTCGTGATTGTTCAGATAGTATGTTTGCAATTTACTATCTGAACAATCATAAAAGGATTCTCAACTCTTAGATCAAAGATATACCAAGAATCCTCAACTCTTAAGCAATACCAAAAATTTCTGTTCAGATAGTATGTTTACAACTTACTATCCGAACAGAAATGTCAATATTATGGGCTGCTTTTTGAAAATGATCAATATATACATCAATAAATACACGGTAACTTAAAATTACGTTAACATAAAGATTATTTTGATAAACTTCTGTTTATGATGAATTCTCCTGCCAATATTCCAATGGCCAGTTCGAAATAACATTGCATCTTGTAATTTTCCGATTGGTTAAATGAAGTATGTTTTTATTTGTCTTTTAACGCCATATATTATTATTACCTTATTATTATTGCTATTACTCTATAGCAAACATATCTTTCAATAATATTGGATGAGAATATTGCCCGAATCTAGCCATTAAGCTGTTTCCTGTTAAAACTATTCTGCTCGAAATTTTCCAATAGCTTTCCATCATAAATTTTCGAATAAATGGTGCTTTTATGACGTTTTGAAGAACTAAAATATATCCAAGTTAACCACAAATAAGATAAAAGCCTCCATCAAAACGTCTTCCTTTAAAAAGTTATATGATAATAAAAGTAGATTAATTATCATACGATATTATTGATTATCATCTGCTTCACTGACGTAAGAGATACCATATTTTAATTATCGTTCCATATGTTTGCTGTTCTTTTCCACATTTGTTGCAATAATAATTTAAATTATTAGATGTTTTATAATATGTTTTAATGGATCGATATAATGCATTATATATAATGGCGACTCTTACTTTTTAAAATTGTAAATACTAAAGTTTTCATTTTATTTTTTTTGTTTGAGGAATGTCATAAATAAACTAAATCCATTTTCATAACTCGTTTCTTACATTAACTTCGTTTCAATAGTAAGCCTATATATGTTTTAGCAGAAATATGTTTACTCAATATTTCAATTATATATAGATTATGGTTATTCAATATTAATTTGGAGATTCCAACTTTTCTCGTATTATTCATCTTGATCTTGTATTCCAGATACCACTTTCTCAAAAATTCGGTATTAAGTTATTTTCAAAATATGTGCAATATTTTTACAAGAAAAAAAAGCAAAATTTATTTGGTCTTTTAAACCACTTCCGCTTTTTCACTATTCTCTTATTTGCTACACTTCATAACACTGTCATTCGGCCTTCCCAAATATGTCTCCTTCAGTCGCAGCTGTCATGACCATTTTTCATTTCATCAAAATATTTCATACAATTTATTTTCGGACTTTCGTACAGTTGTCTAAAAATGTGATCTACTGAAATGTATGAAAACTTATAAAAACATTTTCTGGGTACCATCCTTTTCTGTTATCAATGCTTCCAAACTTCTCACGCATCTTCTTTTGCATATTCAATACGCTTTATCCTTCAAATTATTGGTTTTTATACATTGCCTATCTATTCAATCCTTTCCTCTTATTTCTTCAACGAACACTCAGTTGCACTCTCCAGACTACTAAAAAAGTGATCGTTATCACAATCGAAAACATGAATCACTAGAATTTCTGCAGTAGTCATACGATTTTATGCGCAACGTAATCAAACTTACAGATTTTTCAGTGTTGTTTTCGCATTGGAAAAATTATATAAAATCACGAATCCTGCAAACAACTTATCCAATCTTTTTTAATAAATTTGACAACATTGTTATTTTTTTCGACCAGAGCATTTGCAATAATGCAAGATTTTTGCAAATTCTCTGATAAAAAATATATTTTGCAATGTTTTTAAATTGAAAAACTTATGTTTTTGGTGTTATGCAGAATGATTACTTGTTCCATTGAATTAAAATATTCCCATCTGCATATCCTCTCAATGTCATCCACACACCTTCATATCAACAAATCCTGTTGAGTTCTCACTCTTCATATTTCATTTTATCACTTATACATAATGTATTCTTACCATAATTTATCTCACTCAATAAATCGTTCACCTTTTCCTCTCTCTTATCATATTTCAAATTCTAATTTTTCATATGCTTCTCATAGACTTTTTTCCTATTCATTCTACATACTTAGATCTTGATTTATCTTGATAGATCAAGATAATTTAACCGGAAAATATTTTTTATCTCTTAGTTATCGGGTTGTAATCGCAGAGTTCTTCACTATGATTCGGCGGATTAAGATTATGGAACCATTGTTGTTGTGTGGAAATTCAATAATTCGATATAAAAAAAAGAAAAATCGTTCAGTTTATCTCTGTTTTGAACGAGTCTTTACAGACTTCTTTTTCTTAACTATGGCAACAAACAAGAACACCCAGTTTCTTATTCAAAAATTATATTTGCATTAATTGATTAATGCTAATGCAAAAATATTTACCAATCATCTTTATTATGAAAATTTTTAAGAACTTTTGCGATAAATTTGATAAATATTCAGACTAAATAAATGTTAATTATGGCGATTATTTAAAGATGAATACATGAATTTCTGTAATTTGATATGATGTGAATTTAAAATTTGAAAGGAAAAATTGATTCACAAAGAAACAAAAGAGAAAATTAATTAAATTCTTCAGTTATTATACTATATATAAAATCAGAAAAATCAATATTCATTTATTCCTTATAAATAATTCATAATTTCTCTTTTTTTAAAAAATATTATTATTGATAATTGTTCAGAAGAGTTTAGTCTCTTTAGACGTGTTCATTGATCAATTTATATATCCGACCATGTCTCTCAAAGATTTTTCATTGATCTTAGTTGTATTTCAACATGTTCAGATGTTGGTTGTTGCTATTGCTGGTAAACATCATCTTGTGACATGCATCGTCTCAATTACCAAAACTCTTATGAGGCATTTTCTTGTTACATGTGCCATAATGAATCTTTTATTACAATTAAGAAAAATGTTTATTAATTATCCTAGAATATGTTAAAATGGTTTTAATCTTTAAACAGTTTCCGATACTTAGATGTGCAAACATAAATTATTCAAATATTGTTTTAAAAAATAATAATCCGCCAGTGTCTAAAACACTTTAATTAGTTTTTAATTATGTTTTCAATGATCAATTTTCGAATATATTAAAAATAAATATTTATCTTTAATATAATAATATATTAAAATTAACAAAAAAATTGATTATAATCGGCGAATATTAATTAAGCACGTCCAAAGTTAATGACTAATATAAACTAGTTTATATATCTTATAGGATATAAACTAGTTAACCAGAATCGATTTATAAAAGGAAGAATTTTAGAAAATTAAGCGAATGATGGCAGAGAAATTAACGGTGACTATTCGAGCTCATTAAGTACTTTCAAGTTGCAAAACTATTCATCGATCGGAGATAAATATTTTGACGTTAGCTATCCTAACAACCTCATAATATTTTGAAGCTATTCATTGAATACTTCGAAGCTACACATTGATCAAAGCTATTCCCAATATTTCCAATAGGAAATCGATAACGGCAACCAAGTGCCACCGTAAGAACATGCAGGAAGCAATTGTGCAATTCACCATTACTCTTTTAACCTTATCAAAACGAAAATTCGGGGAAGTTTTCTTCGTTATCGATGCATTCATAGAAGGGCTTTTATCTCTCTGTACCATCATCAGTTGCCTCTCACTCAAACATATTTCTGACATTCACATTGTCTCAATAGATTTCGATTTTTCCCAGTATTTGGCAATATTGCAGCTTCCTTATCTCTTATACACTAACAATGCTTTCGGTAGGCAATAGGAAGATGGTCTTTATTGACACCAATGCGAAGATCATTTATTTGACGGCTCCCTGCATTAATTCACTTATTCGACTTACATTTATCCATTTTTTTCTGCTAATACTCTAATCGAAACTTTTTCTTCCACTTCTCCTTTTACATTTTTAAACGAGCGCGTTGCAAAATGGGTCATCTCTCTCTCTCTCTCCCTCTCTCTCGTTCTCTTTTTATCAGATGTAAAGTGTTGGAATGTGAAAATGGCGAAAGAGATATGACATTTTGCAGCAAAAATTTTTACTTATTGTGTTGGTTACTGATGTTTGACACTGGGACTGATGCGATCATCTTGTCAGATATGACGCGAGGCAGAGATTAATTTCCAAAAGTGAAACTTCTTGCCTCTACAAGGGGGTCAAGCGAAGAAACGATGCTGTGTTCATTCGCATCTTTCTGCTCTTGAGACTCGTGGATGAGTGAAATCGAAAATGATAACACGCATGGTAGTTACTATAGCAACGTCGTTGTTTCCAACAGTGCTGAGTACAGCACTCAGTTCGAATCGATTTGTCATCAAGGCGTGGTTTATCGGCACTCTACTAGAAGTAATGCAGAAGGAACAGAGTATACAAGGATTCTTTTTCATCTTTAATGGGCAATTTTGTTGTCCGGCATATAACTATGAGTTACGAGACTTCTGATTTTTGTGGGTGCAAAAATTGACTCTCACCGTATAAGCAAAAGGCTACGTATTAATGCGTTCTCCTGTTATCGATTGATTAACGTTGAGATAATGCAAACAACGGATGCTTTTAAAATTATTGGATAATGTGGAATATGTCGAATTATCCAAACCGATCTCATTAGACTGGAAAAAAAGTGCTGATAAATAATTATCGATGTTTTAGTTCGCTAGCTCTGAAAAGATTGTTTGCTATGAAAAGCTTCTTAAATGATACTCATCTACAATTTTTGTCGATAAGCCTTCGAGTTTGTGCATATTACCTAATAACACTCTTTCTTATGTGCAATTTTCTACTAAGTATCTAGTTTATGTTTATGCTATTATTCAGATAAGTGGCAGAAAATCGCATTCGATCTGCATTCCTCTTACAAAAATTCGATTTTATTGCATTCACCGATTGATTGCATTTAAAACAGAAAATCACTTTCCAATGTATTTCATGATAACTTTAAGAGACATTTCTGTACGTCTGTCATTCTCTTATCTAAATTTGATAATTCAAAGTAATTAAGGACCGTTGCATCACGGTTTAATTGATTAGTCATAAAAAAATAGTGAATTCTACTTAGTTCTTCGCCTTCCACTTACGACTTAATGTATTCAGCAAACTTGGAGATTTTATTTTTATTTTCTAATAAATCTTTCTCTGTCTCTTTCTCTTTCTCTCTCTAAGTAATAAGATGGAAAAACTTGCAAACTATCACCCGGATATTATTTTATTCAAAAATTCTTATTGCCAAATCTGACACATTTCGCACAAGTTTAAATTATTCATAAATAAAATCGTCAAGGTACACGGTAAAAAGCCGTAGGATTGTTTATAACTGGTTTTACTTTAAAGGTAATTTCTGAAAGTCTATATTCGCAAACTATGCATAGTGATCAATAAAAGTGAAGCTTTATGTCTCTAGTTTATTTCGGGTCGGTCTCAAAGAGCAAGATCGTAAAATATTGCGTAGCAAAGCAAAGACCACAGATTGACTGATGACCCGTACAAAATACTCCTACTCATAAATTTACGTACCGTATACCTTTTTTTTACTGTAGAAAACAAAAGACTGAGTTAGAAGAGAGAGAACAGAGGTTACAATGCATCGGAAACCGAGGGCACTTCTGTAGATACTACCAATAAGGGAGGAATCACGTGATCTTATCGATTCTTCTCCATTGCTAAGATTCCGGATATCTGTCCAACCAAACATAAAATTGACGGAAATTAAAGTTTTCTCTTTTGACCACCAGTAAGGTCTTTTCGTTTATTTCCCATTTTATTCATTTATTTAGAATCATTTGTTAGATAACTCTTTCCGCCTTTCTGAACATTTTACAATTTAAAATTTATTCTGTTTATCCATTTAAAACTATTTAAAAGTAATTTATATACTTATATATTTATTTTTTATTTTTTTTTATATATATTAGAGACAAACTTTACATGATGATAATAAGAGTTTAAGGCATATTGAAGGACGTTCGATGTCAGATTGGCCTAAGGTATCTTCGCAGTTGGGAGTTGTGTGAGAGGCAACAGATGGACGAGTTGATAGCTTGTCTGACTCTGTTAGCATTGTTTAACACGGTAAACATTCTCCTTTAGTAACATTCGTTGTCCACTATAATAAAACTACTGATACAGTTACCTGCGGGGTATCGTGATATCTGCTTGGCAGCGAAACACGTTCTATTTCGGTTGGAGTAACTTTTCTCCTACTGTTTTTATCTTTTTAAAAAATTTTTAACTCTCCAAACACCATAAATGAAGATGGGAAAAAGTTATAACTATATTCTTAAATCTTTCAGTTACTACTTAATTAATAAATAACAAAATTTTGGCTATTAGAGCTAAGTTTTTTTTTTTAAATAAATTTTATGGCTTCCTTTTTGAGTATTATAGAAGTTTTTCTTGTAACTTGTTTTACAATTTATCACTTGAACATCGTTTACAGTAATTTGCCTCCTTTGATTACGTTGATCACTTTTGATCGCAACTCCTACTAGTACTTTTGAGTTATTGATCTTCTTTTCATTACTCTTACTGTTCTTACGTGATATCGATCGTTGATCATTACAGGGTCTTTCCTTTGAGTTATTGATCACTATCGATTATTTACGGTTCTCTTTTTGGTTCACCATTGATCATAATTGGTCTCCTTACGGGATATCGATCATTTTGATCATAATCGCCTCTTCAGCGACGATGTTCGCATTTAATCACAATAAATCATTTTTTTATAGATAATGACTATGTTTTTCTGATCATCCACAGTTACAATACAAGATATTCTCCTTATTTAGTTTTAAATATTGATCAATCGAATATTATATAAGAAGATAATAGTTTTCGATCAGTTTATCGATTATTAATTGAATTACGATCATCAATATTAATCGCTGAAACTATAATAAATATATTACATATTTTTTAAACGTATTGGTTTCTGTTATCACTTGTTTATTTATATAAAACGATCAAGATATGCTGCTGATACTACAAATTAATCCCAATGTTCACGTAGCTTCATTGTCCTTTGTTAGAGTTCACAATTACTTTCATAAATAAGAATCTATCATTAATTCAGCATGATAAAGATGAAAGGCGTTATCGTAATCCGATTATTGTTGCATTACAGATTAAAAATAAGAAGAAAGAAGAAAATGAAGTATTTCAATCGTGCTGTATAAAGAAGAAATTTTTTTTCTTCTTCTTGAAGCACTTAACTTGTTTAATATTCTTTCTTAATAAATAAAATATATCTTTTCAGGAAAATTTATGTAATTTATTTTACAGATAAACAATTCGTAACGATCAACAGAATGATCAATGACGATCACTTCTTGATCGATAAGCCGAAACATAATTTATAACGAATGCATCTTCTTTTTTTTATTTTTTAAAGGAAATTCAAGAATTTACAAAATAGTTTTAAAATATTTTTTGGGCTGAAAAATAGATACAAAGCTAATCGAAAACCTTTCAACCAGACATTATAAATTAACAAATTTAATTAAAAAAAAAAAACTAATAAAAGCCACTCTATGTATTCTTTAAAGCAATGATGGTGATATGATTATTCAACGTTGTTTTCGTACTGTTCTGTATCAATGCCTTTATGAAAGGAAAGAAAATAATAGGTAAAACTTCCCCAAAACAATAATAATTACTCATAAGAAGCAAAATATTTTGAACTTTATAACAATTTCAGAATTTCACTTAAGTGGTCGGTTAGGTAAACGTTACAGTCCATTTAGCAAAGCGCTGAAAATGATAATTATGCATTGTTACCTTACTTATCAATTTAATGTTGTCTTACTTCTTTTTTTTTTATTATTCATTATGTTCGTTAAGCGGTACGGTTGATAGAAATGAGAAGACTTTACATCAGAATAATATTGCACAGACAAAGTAATTGCTGACATTGAAGTGTTTTCGTTAGTGACATCTGCCCAATTTAGTTCAAGTATCTGTTCGTTTGTAGTTTTGTCTCTCCAAGAATTACTCAACAGCATTCCTAGGCAAATAAATGTTGAAACTATTGATTAGGTTGCGAGTCTACCTTCTTTACTAGCTGAAGCTGACTTTTCATTT
Organism: Androctonus mauritanicus; assembly: GCA_011317285.2. Taxonomy (NCBI): domain Eukaryota; kingdom Metazoa; phylum Arthropoda; class Arachnida; order Scorpiones; family Buthidae; genus Androctonus; species Androctonus mauritanicus. The sequence goes on along the minus strand of WUQG02277611.1, from coordinate 77,063 downwards.
TCAGCATGGGGCATAGAAGCGATGATGCAGAATGCACAATCACATCTCGTCCTATCACCACTTGAAATTTTTCAAATATCGCCCAAATAAACGTAAAAAAATGTATAAAATATTATAAGTTATTAAAAATTTAGATTAATAATAACTTGTACATAAAATATTATAAATAGAAAATAGAAAATAAATATTTAATGCTTATTATTGTATTTTAATAAAAAAAATAACCAATTATAAAAATAATTTTATGAAATTCTTCAGGGAAATTTATAAGAATATATATATATTATTTTACTTAAAAATATTCTATTTTTAGATTAAATTTTATGCGATTCAGATCAATTCTGACAATGTGACACATCAATTCTTAGAAATTTTGAATTAATAATTAAAGAAAAATATTTTCATGAACATCTCATTCAGAGCATCATGACGAACAATATAGACCTATATTTTTTACTTTTTTTCCATTGAAAGAAATGAAAAAAAAAAATCGATATTATATAATAATTCTTTTCCTTTCTTTAATTTAAAAAATAAAAATCCTCTAATTGTAAAATTCGTAAAATGTTTAATTTTCAGATAAGATTTTTTAAAATTGCTAGCTACGTTTTGGACTATTCAAAATTGCACCAATTTACACAATAGCACAGTTATTATTGTTATTATTTTTCTTTTCTTTCACGTAATGGCATCTATATTATTTTTATTTTCCATGCAACATTTTCATCGTATTCACTAACAGCTAAAAGGCGTTACAAAAAACAAAATTTCGTTTTACTCTATTTGTGCACCAAACCTAACTTTATAAAGTTTAAATGGGTTCAAATTAGATGGAAATCTCTTATATTTACGAAAAATAATATAAAGTTTTATTAATTAGGATAATTAAAATGCATAATGCATCCGAAAGTACAATTTATTTTGCATTTTAATGGCTGGCCACGCATGCTAGACATGCCATTTCCGCAATACTGACAATATTATAAATAAATTTTTATATCCATTTAATTATTATTGTTGCATAAAAATCTATATAACAATCAATAATAAGAATATCCAACTCTTTCGACTTTAAATAATTTTGTGACTAAGAATTTCTAGTTAAATCTTCGCAATTGAGTCATATATCTCTCTCTCTCGAATCGAGACATTCTTATGAGTTATTTTACATAAATTTACGCTACATTTTTAACATTTATCCTGATTGAACGTTATAATCTCTCTCTGAACAGGATTTTGTGCATCTCTTTAATGTTAATCCATTTCTCTATTAATACTTAAACATTAAAATATTTTCATCATTTATCGTCTTAAGTAATATTTTTAACGACAAAAATGTCGTCAAAATAAGCAAAGGAAAAACAAAAAAACGAAAGATCGATAAGAATAAAAAAAAAATTTCTTATTTTTCAGTACGAAATAATAAACAATAAAATTCGGAATATTTTATTGTTTATTAAACAATTATTAAAAAACAATATAAAAAATTCAACAAACAAAATTCAGCAAACAGAAAACATATATATATATGTATGCGTATGCATATTCTTTCATTTTTAAATCAAATTAAATAAAATACAAGTATAATTAAAACTTAATTATTTACAGGTTAAGGTTGAACTGTTTCAATTAATGGTGACAAATCCATATCGTGCAATTCTTTAATGGATAATGCAAACATCTATTAATTTAGTAAGAAAATAAATTTTGCGTGCTTCCTCCTAAATCATTTATTGCGTCACCACATAAGTCATCCATTTGGAATTTTTTTTTTATTTTTTATTTTATTATTATTATTTAATGGAATATCTCAGGAAATAATTACAACTTATGTCTTTTTACATTAATAAATTTTTTCCGCTCAACTGAATATTTTCTTAATGCGAAAGCGCCAATAAATAAGTATTAGATTTTTAATATAATTAACGGGATATATCGTAATTAAATTAGCGTATTAATCTAATTAATGTTACCGTAAATGACGTGCGTTGATTAAATCAACTTAATCTTTTTTTTTATTATTTTTTATTTTTATTATTATTATTGGAAGAATTGCTTTATTAGTTTCCTGATAAAAATTTTTGCTAACTTTTAAAGAAACTCCAGATATTATAAAATTGGTCTTTCAAGGCAAGAAGCGAAATATCTGAAGAAGGAATAATGTCGTTCAAGTCCTCTTAAGACGAATATAGAATTAGAAAGTATTCTCATAAAGAGAAATCCCAACGCGAAATGGTTTTTTTTTATTTCTTAAAGGAAAAAAAAAATAACTGTAAATAGGAAAAATCCAACCGAAGTATTCACTTTTTCTTAAATAGAAACCAGCTGAAATGGCACCCCGATGGGAAAAAACCTCAAAGAGAAATTGTGTTTCATTAAGTGAAAGAACCAAAATCGAAGCATCTTAAGTGGAAAGTCCAATTCTCTTAAAGGTAGAAACCCCAATTAGTTAACAATTTTCTTAAAGGTAAAAACCACTACAAAGCGTTTTAAAATTTGCTAAACATTGCCTTGACCATAATTAATAAAGACTGCCATATTTAAATATGTTTTAAATGAATAAAATACAACATTACTGGCAAGCATATTTCTTCGATTGACTTCGTTATTTCTAATTACGTTCAAGCGAAACCTTTTCTCGCATAACTCAATTAAAAATAATTCGATTAAAGCAGAAACCATTGGGTTTTCTTTGTATAACTATAATATTTATTTAAGTGTGGAATTTCGATATACACCCCGAGAAAAAAAAATATATATATATATAAGCTTATATATAGAATTGGCAATAGATTTTATATATATATAAGCTATATAAAAAAAACGGTCATAAAATCAAAAACCATACTAAAAATACTCCTTTAAGTGACAAAATAAAATTCGAGTAGCAGTCAATATCGGTTGTACTTTATCTGAAATTATTAATTTCCTGAAACTGCTTCCACTCTTTATCAAACTATAATCCGATTATCATGGGTATTAATTAACCTTCCCTCAAAACGATTTAAAAATGGGATAGTAATCAGATTATGCAACAACGATAAAATTCAACACGTATAAACAAAAGATATTTAAAACAAAATATTGCAAAACCTTCTTTTAACTTACTATTCACTCAATTGTTATCTAGCTAATAGACTTACCGAATTAATTAAATCATATCAAAATTAAAAAAAATAATAATAATAAAAATATTTTTTTTTATGACTAGAGTAATTATAAATTTGAAAAATAATTGTTTACTTTCAGCCAAATAAATTGTTCAATAATATATTATATATTATGCCGTGTTTAGAGATAATTAAGAAGCAATTGACGAATTTTGGAAACTTTATTTAGTACAAGAATTCCTTTGTAAGCCCATTATTGGAACGCAGAGTTGGGTTCCTAAGAGATTCAAACATCTGGTAGTTGTAACAAGAATCATCAATATTTACATAGCTGTACAGACTTAACGAGGTGTCATATTATGTTCGAGCAATGACTGATGATCCTGAAATATTAAAGGAATATTCAAAAATAATGAACTAGAATAGAATCGTTCTATCCAATCTGGAATATGTTAAATAGTGTATATGAAATGGGGTATGAATATCCTTTGATACTTTCGGAAATTCCGAGAAGATATTTCATCTCCAATGTTGGAAATTACCAAGATCGAAAATATCGGTATTCAATCTTTTATACTTGCTGTATTCAACTTGCTACTCTGAACATCACCAGTCTTTTAATGATTTAAGATAATATGTTCGAAGATAAGATAAAAGATAGCGTGTTTAACGAATATTTTCTTCAAAAATAGAATGTGATGAAGTTATTTAGTTGTACGGGAATAGTATGTGATCAAGAGGAATCGGAGTATTATTAGAGTCCATGTGATTGTAAGAATTACTTTGTCGCATGAAAAGTTCAAAGGTGAAATAAGATTAAACATTAATGATATGTAGGCTACTTACTATAATTTATAGATATTAACTCATATGCTGAACTTTCGGAGATTCAGAATATTGCTACGAACATTTTCACCAAAACAAGATTGTAATCAAGAAATGGCATGCAGAATGGAAGAAATTTCGTTTATAATTTAAATTTTCCTGTATAAATATTTAAAGGATTATAGATTGTGACCAAGAAAAATATGTGCGATAAACATAAACCGCATAAAAGCAATAGAGATCTGCAACATCATGAGATAGAATGTAGTATAATAAACGCGGTTCGATAGTAATTTCTGCTTTTTTTTTCTTTTTCCGATGGTGAAAAAGGATGGCTACCGATTAGATCAATGAGCCTTGCGGAAAAATTCGCGCACGCGTTTTTTATATCGTATTATTCCACATGAAAGGTCAACTGATCACTTATAGGTTATTATTGTTGGAATTTAGAAATTGGTATCAATGCACTATCATTTTAAAGGTCAAACGAATCTCTAGGCAAACAAGAAAAAATAAAAATAAAAAAAAATATCTCTTCGGCATCGAATATTAGTTGCAAGATTGATTTTTAATATACGTTCTAAAATAAAATAAATATCTTAAGCTGGAAAAAAAATTTTTATGTTTCTCTTCGAAAAACAAGGAATGGTCCACGCTTCGAAGAATCGCGTTATTTCAGTTTTCTACTTTGTAATGCTATCTTCTAAGATTTCCAGTCGCATGTGCTGAGTGAAGAAGAATTATTTATTCCGTTGTTTCTATTGTTAAAATATATACATATAAATTCTAGAAAATTTTGCATAACGGTTTATATATTCTACTTCCTATTATTTTCTATGAAATCAATAGGAGAAAACTGAAAAAGTAAGCTCGATATTATTTTCACTCGATGATCTATAAAGAGAAAATAAAGATATCTAGTCATTCGAATAATTATAAACAGTCTAAATAACCATATTTCACACAAAATACTGTATTTGATAATGCCAATAATATTTATTAATAATAATAATAATAAATTATTCAATAAAAACTTAATTCCTTTTCGATACATCAATATTGATATCGCTATAAAAGTATTAATATAAATAATAAAATAAATTAAAACATGAATTTTTAACGAATAATTCTATCATAAGAATCAAAATCGATACTACAATTTCCACTTTCCATATTGGAATATGTTGTTCTTTGTTATACTATTCATGTGATACCTTATGGTTATATCACTCTTATCCTAATGCGCTTTCATGATTCAACTATTCTGTGTATAAATTTTTTCCCGAATAAAATAATCCGTATAAAACAAGGATTACTTGTCTGAAATCACATATTTGATCGTATATTCTGAATAATTATTAGCAAGTAACGTTCGTATAAACAACGTTAATATGGACATTTCCTCGGGATATTTGTTTTATCAATCGGTTAATCTTCATGTGAACATACATCTTAATAAATAGCAAAGAGTTATAAAAATAGATCCCATGTATAACTAATACAACATAGCAACATGGTATACATATACATATACCTTGACAAGATTAAATGCTGCATAATTTATACAGCTAATTATGGATTCGACCTACAGACTATTTTAATAGACTATAAAAAGATATTAATGCAAATAATTAATAATTTAATAAATGTATGGATATCGGTTACTTATTCATATATATATAAATTCAAACTAGTTTTATTTATTCCGCATCGTGTCATCCGGAAATAACATAAAGCATCCGAAGATAGATGATCTGTAAATGCTAGAATATTCAAATAATAATATTAATATTAAGGATATGCATCGTAACAAGATGCATAGAAAATATTTATTCTTAAGTATACACTTTGCTCCGAAATACGCAAATAAAGTATAACCATTTTATCCGGAAATAATATTTATGGCAAAATAGTTACCATTCTACTACTAGCAATGCTTGTTGCGTAATAAATCTCTCAAAAAATTCTTATGGATTTTTATAGCATTCCAGAAGCAAAATAAATTTTGTTATAATGCATTCGCAAATATTCTCTCATAGCTAAAGATAATATTTGAAATGGAAAAATGGTTTATTATAAATCATTATTATCTGGGTTATATTTCTTCTTGACGCTTTTATGATTGTAAGAAGAAAAAAAAGTAAAACAAAAAAAAAACCAAGTCTTTTACGATGATTAAAATCCAAAATAAGATAGAATAAGTGAATATTCATAGAATATAGTATGAGCATTAAATATTATTAGAGCTAATCCAAGTGGGAATCCTTATTAATTGAATGATCGTAGTTGTCTCTGTACGGATTAATTTATAATTGTTCGTGTTTTAAGATTTCAAGGATATAATTAGCGGTTTTAAAGGAGCGAATCGATATAACAGTTTCGGATTTTCACTTGGAGAAATTTTATTTATCCGTATTTCGGATGCCACATTTTAAAACGCGAATGTTATACATTTTTAAACGCGAATTTATCGAATTAGCCATACTATTGGCAAATTCGAACTGCGTATTAATTTATTATTTAAGTATAACATTCGAATTAAAGGCACATTAATTTAATCTTAAACGATTAATAATAATATCCGTACCAGTTATCGTTGAAATGAATTCATAACGAAAAAAATTAAGGCGATTTATTTGCTTATTGTTGCATCACGGACTATTATTACGTATTAATCAGTTTCGTCTGCGGCCAATAAGAGAGCTGCAACGTATCAATATTTCTTTTTTATTATTAATAATTCGTCGTCCGTTATTATTGATCCAATTACGCGGAAGACAATTTTAGCTTTAATGCTCTCGAATTGATATGTAGTAAAATGTTTATGAATTATATCGAGAATTCATGAATAAAACACAGAATTTAAAATATTTAGTAATGGCAACGCGATATTAAGTCCTACCAAATCAGTCTCGGGAGAATATTTTAAAATCTAATTTTACAAAATGTTTAGAAACAATATTTATAAACAATAAATGTTCGGCTGTTCAACAGTAAAATGCGAAAACAATATTTAAACATTCAGAGAAATTAAAATATTCTTTGAAGAGTATAACAATCAAAGATATAATGTTTTAAGACAGGGAGAGAGTGTCGATATTCTACCTTTCTTGAAGTGTGTTTAGAATAAAAGGAAAAGTTACCGAAATTAATATTCGTCAACTGCAAAATTCGAAGTGACAATTCATTTGAATCCGCTTTTAACTGTTGAAATGAATTCTAGTGAGGACACAATTAGCAGCTGACACTAACAAATCCTTGATTAGTAACGTTTGATATAATTAGTAACATTTGGATTTTGGTAGTAACCATTCCTTTATATTGTGCAATTTAAGTGAATAATTAGATTTATCGTTATTGCCGATATTCAGAAGGGAATGCTGACATAACTTCAAATAACTCGATGAAAGAATTAAGATAAATTATTGCTTATTTTTATGTATGGTATATATAGTCATAAATAGTATCTGCTTTTGTATTTTTCTCTCTTTTTAAAAAAAAAATGTGTGCGGAGTATTACTTTACAAATATTTTGAAAATTATTTGCAAGAATACCTATGGTATGCACTCTATTCGAGTTAAATCTGCATGGCTGAGCGAAATAAAGTTAAGCGCAGGAATTTTATACAACATTGAGTTTATAGCTTGAGTGCTTGTGATTCTGAATACAAATTCTCTTACTGTTTAACAGGGTAATGAGTCTCTCGTAAAGTAATCTTTTCTATACGAATTTTATTGTGATGTTTAGTTTTCAAAACTTCGATATATCTATATATGTATTAGTGAGATAACTTTGCGTTTTTCCGATATAAATACTGCAGTTCATGTTTTAAAATGTTTTTTCGGGCGTGCTTTATCTCTTTGTGACGACATTTTTTTTTTTTTTTTGTTTTGCTTTGATTTTGCTGATTTCTTTGCTTTTTAAAATTTGACGCGAAAGTAGTAAATATATATTCGTTAGATCGTTTTTCTTTTTTCAAATTGTCGTTTATCCAATTAAATTACTCTGATAACACGTGTCATAATCACGTGATGGATTTTTGAGTTTAATCGACCAATTAAATAGGTTCAAGCGACACCTGTTATGACGAGAATTATTTATTTTTTAAATAATTTAAAATCGTGCTTCGACCAATTAAATTCTTTTTATTCGGTTTACGCGATATTTAACTTTAAATTTAATTATATACAAAACAAAATAAAAAAACACTGTCATAATTATCTGTAAAACTGTTATGTTGTTGAAATTTTTAAAAGGTTTGAATTTTTGTAATCAACCAATTAAATCCAGTTTTATTGTTTCGTCGCTCTGACGTTTTCGGATGTCTAATCCGAGTTGCAATCAACCAATTAAAATCTTTCTTTTTTATATTAATCGTCGTTGTTAATTGTCGTGACGATAATTAACTAGAAATGAATTTAATCAATAATTTTTGCATGTTTTTTTTTCAAATTATGCATTAACCAATTAAATTTATGAAAATTCTCTTGATGGTTGATTAAAAGTTTTTAAATATTGTAATTGACCAGTATCACGTGATCTTATTTTTGAATTTCAAATCATTTGCATAAATTGGCCGCGATGACGTATTAAATTCATCCAATTAAAATCTGTTTGAGAAATTATCAATTGTGACGTGCGAAATTTAAATATTCATTTGATATTTCTTTGATTCATGTAAATAGAGGCACATTTTTTTGGTATTAACCCTTTAATAATTCATTTCGAATTATATTTAATGAATTAAAATGGAGAGAATCAACTGCCAGCGATTGTAAGATGCAAAACAATATAATAAAAGAGAGACAGATTAAATAATTTTATCTGTAACGTCTAAACTTGTAAAACTTGATAAAGAAATACGTAACCAAGGAAAAGATTTGCCACTTTATGAGATTTCTGCCAGCGTCACCTCAAGCTGAGCAAGAGGAAGTTTACTCAGTAACCAACTGACAAGGACTTGATGTGGCCAACTGCTGTAAGTGATGTCTACACGAAGGAAGAGTGAGCTAGGGGATTTGTCATCCGGGAAGAACTTTCCCAGTCACCGCAAATACTTCAACTTGCCTGCCGGTCCTTCGTTGTTTATCTGACCTCTACGATGTTTCCAGGAGAATAACGCTTGTAGATATCCACAGTTTTTTAAACTAAAGAATTTCTTTTAGTTTTTTTTTTTAACTCGGGATAAAAACGGTTAGCATTCCTTATCAAACTGAGCGAAAGCTGTTGATTGATATCGATGCGACATTAATAATGAACGAGATTTCTGCAAGTCTTTAATTACCACGAAAAATAAGCAAATATATTAAAGGTTAAGATACCTTTTTTGTATATGAATCTTATGCGTGCATTGGTACAGTATAGGATTCCAAAAGATACTTTCGGCTTACAATAAAGTCGAAAGTATTCCGAATAATGTCTATTATTCATACATTATTTGCATATGTTGCGTTGCATTTCTATAACTTATGTTGTTGACTGACATAGATTCATTCTTAATAATGGATGAGTTAGGTTCTACTGTGGCATATCGCTACTTCATAAAGAAAAAAAAAACATATTGCTGTACCTTCTATAACCTATTCATGCATTTCTGTACACTTCCTGACGTTCGCTTGGTTGCTTACTACGAGTCGTTCACCTTTCTACTCCTTTTATTCCGATATGAGCGGAAATGGGTTTCATTAGTGTCTCCTCTTCTCTTTTGTCTTATGTATAGTTGGCATCGTTCCACTCCGAAGCGTTTTTCCTTTACTTTTGTTATTTAGTCGATTCTCCTTTTCCACCATCTCGGAAAAAAATTGAAAGATCACTGAAAATCACGATTGAGTCTGTGGTAAAAATTCTTGCTCCTTTTTTTAATATATTTTTTTTCCACAAAAGAAAGAAAATAGAGCCATCTTCAATTACTTTGCCGGATTTGAGTTCCATCCACACGTTTTTACTTCTGTCAAAAGGGAAATTTTCTTTTCTACTTTTTTATCGAATAGAAAACGTCAAACAAGTTGTTTCTTCTCTTTCTATAATTTATTTTTAAAATTGATATTTGAATTTTTAACTATTTGAGGAAGAACTGAAGAATTGTAAAATGGATTAATTTTATAACTACTCTTCGTCTTTTTGTTTGCATTTCTGACTTCAGAACTCAATTAATTGAAGCGATAACTCTCGAAAATTTGGAATTTCGGAGATTGTTTTCATCTCTATTGCTCTTAAATTCTAATTTTTTTTTGTATGAAAATAAAATATTCAGTAAATGCTAGTTAAATACTCAGCAATTCTTTAATAACTTTTTAAATTTTAATAATAATAATAAATTTGGAAAATATTGATTAGATGATATAAATTGGAGTCTGTTGACATTATTAATTTTCGAAATTTCATCAACACAATATATTTTATGCAAAACAAGTATATTTTGAAACAATTTCCAGCGGATTTTATTTAATTTTATCCATATTCATGATTTTATTGTTAAAGGCAAAATTTCTTATTAAAACACTCACAAAGAATTAAAGAAAGGAAAAAAAAAGCTTCAGTTCCTCTTTTACTAAACGCACACAAGCAAATTTTTAATTTACCTCTCACTTTACACCTATTATTATTAAAATATAATTTTTTTCAGGTAAAATTTCAATCCGTGCTGTTGGATATTTTGTGTATATAGTAACGCCTTTATAATTTAGAACGCATTAAACTAAATTTAACGGAACTATTTGAAGTTCTTCAGAAAGAACAGATGTGTCTTCACTAAGTAATTGGTTATTAAAAGTTAACTTTTTAATTAATCTTAGAATACGACAGCTGGTGTTTTGATCAAGCACAATGAACTTGAATAACAATAGATACTACTAAAGTTTTAAAACAACCAAAAGATTACGCTATTATTGACAATTAAAAACTTAGAAAACATCTAGCTAAATAATAATTTTAAAAAGATTATTTATTTAATACTAAAATGTCTAATCTCTGTTAAATGAATCTTTTATGATCCAATTTCTTTAAGTGTTTTCATCTTCACTTTTCCTATCTCAGTGATGAAGTCCTGATGCTTTGCATTCGCTATACTGTTTAAATATTTCTCCATTGTGAAACAGCACATTTACGTTTTCCAATTAAATAATAATATTAGTATCATTTAATAAATTCCTTCAAATTCCCCGCAAAATTTTAATTTTTTTTTCTTTTATAAATTCGTGTCTTTCACTCTAACGAATGTTAAAATAAGACTTTTTGTTTCTTATTAAAATTCAAAATTTTCAGAAATTTTTATAATTTGGCTCATTGAAAAGATTTCCTAACTGAACTTCTTATTAAAATTTCTATAGAATGAGAAAAATATAATTTATCGTTATCATTTTCTATTATCTATAATTCATATCATCATTACTTTCTATGGCTCATCTCATCTTTCTTCATTCGCATCGTCATATTATATGGAAATCTTTTTCTCCAGATTATGATTTCATATTCGTCATCATATATTATACAAATAAATTCCTTCATTCATTAGTTTACATAAATTTTCATGGTCAAAAGATAGTTCTTGTTTCTCTTGGTTGATTGTTAAGATCATTTCTCAAAAAATATTCACAGAAAAAGATAAAATAGGACTTTCTTTTGAATCTGTAACAAAATTCATCACATTTAAAATCTTAAAAAGATGGTAATTTTCATATTTCTTGAATATTTATCTTCACTATAAAGATTAGAAAAAAAACGTGTCGTCTATACGAGACATTTTAGATCTAAAAATCTGAATATATTCCTTTAAATATTTTTACATTTTAAAAATATTTTTAAGCAGGGAAATCTTTACCGAGGTTTATAATCTACTTATCTTTCCAAAATGAAAGATTTTGGTTTAAAAAAAATGTTATAAAAATCTCATTCGACGGCTGAATATACGAATAAAAATTTAGTAAAGTGTAAAATTTTAAAACGATTATTTAAATTGATAAAAGATATAGAGAGGAGAGAGCCTGAAAAAAGAGAATTTCATGAAACGTAGGCGATTCTGATATTTGCACGATCTCAATTTACACTTTGCTTTTTAACTTTTTACGGGAGGAATTCTATATATATTTTTTCTCTTCCTCTTTTTTTTCCGTATCAGGGAAACTTTTCTTCTCCATCCATTCGGTTCTTGGTGGTTCGAGTATTGACTGTTTGTCAAGCTTGGAATAGTTCTGACATGGCACACGTGACCAGGAATCGAATGGACACCACAGTCAGTTGAAGTTGCACATTGTCAAAAAATGAATAAAGAACATTGTCTGACAGGAAATGTGATGTCCAGTTAGCACGATAATGCAATCTGTAGAAAGTTATGAGGGAAATTTCTTTTCCTTTAACATGTACACACCTTTCGAGATGTATAAAATATTTATGAATCGAATTAAATTCGAAGACATCATTCCCTAAAGATCTTTACAGCTATGATAGTAAAAATGTGGAATGAGTAAAAATTTAACTGTACCTCCACCCAAATTACCCATAAAAAATCTAGTAGATAAATGGTAAAAGTCAACAAGCCTCTTTTAAACTTAGAAAATTTCAAGAAAGGTTTCTTTTTTTATATAAGATTTTTTTTCTTAGATAATAGCTCTGTTGCACTTAATTTAGTTAACAGAACAAAATTAATTAATTAATTAAGTACAAACATTAATAATGATAAAAGTTTTAAACGAAGAATATTCGATTTGCGTGCAATTTCTCTTTTTAACACGCGTGTTTAACGTGCGCTATCCATAATATTTTGTGTGATAATATTATATAAAGATAACGAGCGTAAAGGTGAACAGATATCGTTTAAATAAAAATATTTAGCAGGTACGACGTCTATCAGGTATCCAATATTAAAGTGTCTGATCACATCAGACCGATATATCATGTTAGACAAGATATTCCAACGATATATACAGTATATGTCTCGTGTTCGGATTGTAAACCATATTTTTTATAGATTCTTATCTAGATTTATTATTATTTTAAGAAAAAAATATTTAATTAATTTATAACGATATAATGCTTATTGAATGATGCACAAATTCAAAGAAATATTTTTTCAGAAGGCATTTAAACATTTTTTTATATATATTTTCTGTGGTTTATTGATATCATACGTGCTTCGATTTTTTAGAAAGTTTGTTCAAGAATATTTACCAAAATCATCACTCACAACACTTTTAACCTTTATCGTTTTACGTCCAGCTTTACTAGTAGCTGACTTTATTTGCACGATTATTAAAAATAATAATAATAAATTATTATAATGGTCATAATTATGTTAACTAAAATATTTTAAATGAAACGTTTTTTATGTTGTAACTTAATTATTTTTCGAGTTTGAACGAATGAAAAAAATACGTTTCTTTTAAATTCTTTAAAATCTTCTTCTAAAGAGATTAAAATAAAAAAAAATATTTTGGAAGAGATTATTCGTAAAATGCGAAAATTTAGATGCTAGGATAACAAATTCTATAAAAGTAAACATGAAGTGCGATAGTGATATGTGGCTTCGGTCGAAATTGTTAGGAACTATCAGATTTCGAGGTTTAGTAGCTCACATGTGCTATGAAGTATTGATTTGTTTTGGCATGGCTTCGTGTAGGATTTTGGAATGAATTTAGAAATGTCAATGCAACAATCGTTTAGATTCTCTGCCACTTTTAAAATTAAATTGTTTCGGTTTATTCTCTCGCTCTCTTTTTCTCTATGTTTTTTTCTTCTATTATAAGATTTAAATTTTTGTTTTTATAATAAATGAATTTTCTTGTTCGACACGATGCTTATTCTTGTGCAATTTATCGACGAGCTGTTTTGTTTTAAGTTAGAATTTTTACAGTATCAGAGATTTATCTTTCGGTTTGCATAAAATAATATAGTAGATTTGTCGTTCGTTCGAAATTTTATCTAAATTCAGATCAGGAATAAATAAAAATCTGAATGTGGCAGAATAAAAAAATAATGTATAAAAAATGTAACTGTTAAACTAGAAAGAATGTTTAAAATTTGGGAATTGTACGAAACTTTACAAGAAAGTTATCTCGGATCTCTCTATCTGTCAATAAATGTGTAAAATTCGACGTGGAGTGCAAAAGAATATCTAAAATTCACCGAATAACGTATAAATCACCAAGCAAAATACTGGAATATCCGGATTAAAAATATCTTGTTTCCAAATCGAAAGGAAAGCAAACTGTTTTCGGTTCAGAAAGCAAACTTCCTAGGAAAATAAACCATTTTTCTAGATAGATTCTCGGGGAAATTGTAACACAATGCTCCCGAGAATCTTTCTAGAACGTAGCAAATTCGTTAAAATATTCCAAAATTAATATAATGAAGCATTCGAACGTAAAAAATATTTCTGGTGCCATGATCTACAGCTCCAATGATGCGTTTCTCACTGCATAATATTTGAATTTTAAGCAATTTTTACCAAAGTTTGTATGCACCCCATTATCAAGCAGGGAAAAGAAACACGTGCTAAACACGCATGATCGGAGCGGTAGATCATCAGTATCAAATGATATAAAGAACGATCCATTACGTGCGTTATAATTTACGAAACTTCTCTGATGCGAAAAAAAATGTGCAAAAATTTATTATTAAAAATAAGTTCAAAATTCAAAAACGAATTTTATTAAAATTATCTTGTTTAATTTTATGCACTCAAACATAGTTCAATTTTTTAATATTCAGACAAACTTTCTCTCGAAAATCATTCATCCTGATTTTTCATCAAGTTTTTCATCTTTAAAATTAATTTTCTTTCTTGTTCCGGTTATAGATTTCAATTTTCTTTACAGGACGTAAACAAAAAAAATCGTTTTTTTTCCCCCTTAAAATCTTAAAACTAAAAACGGTCTCAAAAGAAGAAGAAGAATAGAATTACAATTAATAAACGCACCGAGACTCATTAAATCTATAAATATTATTATCATTTTAATATATTTTCCTATCAGAGATGATAATAATAATAATAATAATAATAGTAAAGTATCAGACAGTCGAAACAGAATTTTAATTTATGGTAATAAATTCCGAAGCTTTCAGCATGTAAATGATATAACGACTTCACAGTCCGATTACACAGAATAGATACAGCACTTGCTCGGTTTGGGATTAGTACAGTGTAGCAAAAGCTTATTCTTCATACATACATAAGAGAATTTATGTATCCAGATGAAACACAAGTCCACTTTCGATTACTTTCTTTCCAATAACGACCTTTATGTAAATTTTGGACATGTTGGGGATTACAAATAATAATAATAATATTTTTTTCCTCTTCTTATTTTAGACAGAACGATCCTGTAATGTTATTTAAATTTAATTTCAAATATACTGTCAATGGCAGTTTTTTAGATGATCCATAAATTACCTATTAATGTTTGTAAATCTTATACATATTTTCTGGAGGTAATAACGAGATACTAAATATTCTGTCGATATATATATATATATATATATATACAGTATATATCTGGAACCTTTTAAATTCAAGCTCTTCTGAAATCTTCCTATTGAAAATCTATCGTTGCAATCGAATTTCTGTGTTGTCGTCTACACTTTTTCCAATAAAGGGCTTACAGATAGAATCTTATGTCTGACTTTACAGTTTTATGTCTTCTATTACTGATATTAATAACGTTATTAGGATGAAGTGAACGTCTTGTTGGATTTTTTTCTTACCTTGGGGCTGTGTGTTTGTCTGTCCTTTGATGGATTTAGCGGTTTAACAAAATCTCCAAAATCTAATTTTGAAGTAGATTAAATTGCAGATTAAACATGCTTGTCTTTTCTTTCAGTTTCGCTTGGCGATAAATCCCCCAGGGTGAATGTCTGTGTGTAACTTGTATAAGAAAACATTGGATATATATACAGTATATAGTATAACTATAAACAACCGAACGTGCAAACAAAATCTTAAAACTTAAAAATTTTATATTTGTCTTATTAATATCGATCTCTGCTGATTTATCGATATCTGTAGTGTTGCTATAAATGTGTTTCTAATTATATTAGAAAATGTATTTCAGATTAAATGTATAAAAACTCATTACTTCTCGTTAAATTTAGTTTAATTTTTTTAATGAAATTGGTTAATTACATCCAAAAAAACATGAGAAACTAAATTTCCAGTTAATTACAATTTAAAGATATTTATAAAATTGTCTACTTACTTGTTATCTTCATATATGCATACCTATATATACATAATATATATGCTGAAAATAGGTTCTGTATCAATTTAACTACTATAGCATCTATTAATTTCAGTCAATAACTTGAAATCTCGTAATCCAATTTATCCGAAAATTAAATTATAAATTAACCACACAAATACCAAACACAAAGCCAATTTCAGTCAAGATATCTCTCACTATTAGCCTAGATTTGCTAGAACATTCAAAATTGCATAAATCAGATAAGAACAATCCAATATCAATAAAAATTCCCGAATCTGTTAAGGATCCCTAAATATTATACAAAATTTCAATTAATCCCTACTTTATATAATGCGAATTATGGTAGTTTATGCTTCACTAGACATGGCCGCTGGCAAACTGCTTAAGAATACTTTTAAGTCGTTGTAAAAGTTTTAATCGTAATTAGAATTTATTAGGATTAATATATGAGCAGTTCCTTTCGAATGTATGGAAATTATTGAGAAAAATAAGAATTTCTTCGGATTCAAGAGCTTACATATTCAGCATATACATTCTTTATATATATTCTTGTAATTCTTTGCTCCACTGGAAGATAAAGGATTGTTTTTTTTCCCCTCCCTTCGGAAAGAGAGTCGGTAAAGATATTAGTTCTTTATGTCTCGAACTTATTGACTCAAAAGTTTGGGAATATGGTTGGAATAAAGTTAAGCCAAATATCCTAGCTGGACATAAACTTTCGTTTATATCTGAGACGTTGATGCATTATCGATCTGATGTCAATCAAAGGAAAACATCGAGATATAAGGTTCTAAAGGAAATTCAGGAGGAAATTTTCCAGTAAGACGAAAGAACATTAATACACAGTTATAAATTTAACAATTTGTAATAAGAATAAATTGTGAAATATTAGTGTAAGAAATTGTGTTGCTCGACTCTCGTATCTATGAGTTATGTCTTCGGATGAGTTCATAAAACAAATTTTCTCCTTTATGTATGAACGGAAGGATATAAAAAATTTAAAAAGTTCATTTTGTATAAACTGTATTTTTCGCGTGTATTTTACAATTAACATATTAAATACATTGACCTAAATCCTCTTACATAATTTATTTTTAAAGTGACAATTTATTTTTCGAAAGAATAAAAATTTTAATGTTACTTTTATGCGACTTCAAAACGCATTTATTTAAAAATTAATAACGTCCTTTATTTGTAAATAATTGTTAAAAATAATTTATTCTTTTTAATTATTTTTGCCATCGTTTTCTTTTACAGTCGCCTCTCAGAATCTTCGCGACTTCACGCGACATTGCTTTCAAAATTTATAACTCGCATTAAAAGCTTCAGCTAACTATTAAAAGAAATAAAAATTTAATGGTGTTAAAATACCTGTTGTTTCGTTATTTTTTAAAAATAATAATGCAATTATATTTAAAATGATAGCAAAATTTTATGTTTGATTACAGTATTTCGCATCGCGTCATGTAGAGCGCGCACGACGACGCGTTGCGGAACTTAATTAAATAGCGAACTGTACATAATTGAAACTGAGCTTAATGATAAGTAAATTATATATTCTCACTTAATTCGTTTTTATTAACTATTTTTCATAGCAGATTACCGAGTAGAATATATACATACATCTAATGGAAATCGATGAAACATTAACAAGTTTTAAAATTAAAGTAGAATGATTAAAAGAAGAAAAAATAATGCTAAAAAGTGAGGTTACAGGTGTGACATTAAATATCCTATATTGCAATAGAGACTAATAGAAATCGGTTGGATTGAGACTGTCAACTATTCTGCTAATTGAGCTCAGATTACAGCTTAAGTTCTGCACCAACAACGATTATTCGCTAATACCAGACAGTGCAATGTTTCGCTAAAGGAACAACGTTAAACCGCACTATCTCTGGACAACGGTCAATGGATGGTAGAAAAAAGAAAGAAAAAATGGCTACACCGGTTCAATAAATAGTCAAATTCTCAAATTCGTTCTAAACTTTATTATAAAATTATTGCAAACATCGGAACAACTCTTCATTAAGTAATCGTCCCCAGAAATAAATTCAAATTGTCTTCCAATCCGCATTCTCGCCAAACGAATAATATAAGTTAATAATACATATTATAAAAGGTCATTTATCTTTATAAATGATCCTTTTGAGCTTTATAAATACGTTAAATCCTCGTTATCCTCTTAATATAGATTTACCGTTCCGTATAAATATGCAAATGCATATTAGTATATACTGTATATAAGTTAAGCAAATCCTGTGCTTTATAAATAATATAATCCTTATTTTCTATCCGACGTGATTTTATAATAGATCGAATCCTGATCCTTATACGAATTATCTCGATACTAATTTATTATTCAGTGATTTGCATTTTCTCTCGAATGGACCTTCTCGTCTATTGATCTGGAGCGATAAATTATCCAAGATGTATCATTGAGAGAAATTAATTATTTTAATATCATTATGCATGCTGATCCTTAAACATTCAATTTTATACAAACTACTAAAGTTTTAAAATAAAAATGATAAAAAAAAACTATCCTGATCCTCACATAATAGATCTACTCGAGCAATAAATTATTCTGATTCTCCCAATCAATCCTAAATATCGATTTTTACGTCTTCGTTTTAGGAAGACCTCAAAATAAAGAGAATCTGAATCTGAACCTTATATATTCCGAATCGATGAATTATCCTGATCCTTGGGAATTCTTCTTTTTTTTTTTATTATATATATACAGTTGGCCACTGCTAATTTGTAAGATAATTAAGTTGTAGCACCCAGATTAAATCTACAGTGGAGCTAATTGAAGAGACTGATTCAGTTTAAGGGAGAAGTACACCCCCCAATGACTAACTGTGAGTAACCCAGTTACAGTTCAGAGTCCAGTCGATGCTACTTCATTACACAGCGTTTTAAATAAGTGCTTCACTTTATGTTTTGCATCATTTGCTTATTAGTAATCACATTAAATGCAATTATTATCATAAGGACTATTTAACTTAGATAGAAGTATCTCCACTTTATTATTATTATTATTATTATTTTTTTTTCCTTTTTAAAGAATCACTTATTAATTTATATTTAATAATTATGTTTAAAAGAATTAAATTAAAAATATATATACAATTTTGCTTTTTATAATTAGGTTTTAAGATATTTTAAAATTTAATAATAAAATAAAATATTTAGAAATTTTTATGTAAGTATATAACTTAAGTAATAGAATTTTAACGTTAATTTAAATTTTCTACTTTTGTTTTTTGAAAGAAGAAAAGAAGATGAAGATGAAGATTTTGAGAATCTCAGGATTTTTTTTTTTTTTTTTTGTCAGATTTTGATGTGTCTGAGAGATTAGTTTGTATCTATAATTTCATCTTAATAATCTGAATATATAGGAAGAAGAATATTTATCTTTAGAGTTGTACGTAACTTAATGCAAATTTGTTGCAATACTCAGATGCATTTATATATTAAATTCTTAAAATATAATTCAGGTAAATAGTCGAACTTTATTATGTTATCATCTTCACTTTAATATCCTGACTTCTAACTGGATCAATTTGGATTCTAGACCCCTCAAATCTTTCAAATTTACAGCTTTAATGCTTCGTTATGTTCCTCAGGATTTTCATAATTGTATATATTTGAAAGCAGTGCTATAATTTTGTAGAAAATATAATTCTTTTCTACAAACATACTCAAAAACTTTTACTAAATTTTATATAATTAATCTCAAGTAATGTTTATTTGTATACGTTACGGTTTATTAGCTAAAATAAATCTCATTTGATTTTTCTAACATATTTATAATTTTCTGATTTTTTTTTTTTCGTCTGTTTCTATCTTTTATTTTTTTAAGTTCAATCAATTTTTAAATCAAAGGCAAAGGTTTTGATCTTCTTTAAAGCGTAAAATCAAACATAATTTTCGGATTTTTGAAATTAAAAAAAAAAAAACAGTTTCTTAAATCCGATTTGATACAATTTCGAGTCGATAAATTATTCAATGTCCTTTTAAAAATTAAATAACTTAAATTTTATTAAAAAATATAAAAATCCGATTTATATTTTAAAATTAAAATTTAAAATACGTAATTTATAAAATATTCGATTATTTTATTTTTAAATTAAACAGAAGGAAAAAAAAATTTTTTTTTTATTTCTAAAGAAGAAAACATATATATACAGAAGAAAGAAAAGTTAAATACAATTTTTCCATTTTTAATAATAAAATTTAAAAGAAAAATTTATATATGTAATATTTTGGAGAGAAGAACTCAGAAATATATGGAAAACTTAGCATTTTATTCGAATGTGCGTAATCATTAAATTAAAGATTTAAAGGAATGGTGGAAGAGTACGTGTTCCTATCGTTGTTAATGAGTCATCCAATTATTACCAAGATTTGAATTCATCATCATTAAAACGAAAGAATAATTATTATCCATTAGATAAAAGAGAGCTACAAATGATTCATCGTATTAAGAACAATTTTAATTTTTAATATTTTAGAATTTAAAAGCTTTTGCATTCTCCGTGGGATGCGAGAGAAACGACGTTACTTAAAGGATGGAATAAATTGTTCTTATGCCAGATGCTGATTTCTGAAAACTTGACATTGGTAACGCTAAACCAAGGATGCTAATTCAGAGCTGTTAGCATCATTTAATCGACTTTGATGCTGCACAATGCTCTCGTTGTTATTAAATAATCAGTGTTGATTAAGTAGGCGTGCTTGATGTTCTCGGAGTGATGCAGTTATTATTTATTCCTGGCCAATTTTTTTCCGAGAATATCTATGTTGCTAATAAAGCTTAGTGCTATTTGTTAACTACCTGAAGTCGGCATTACTCTCTCTAACTAACATTAATGCTGTTAACTAACTAGTGCCGACGACGTTGGCTAATTGCTACGTTCCATCCAATCGTGGAGCTGATACTGATGCTAACAAATTCTGATAGAACGTGCCGCAACCTGATACAGATAATCAACATTAATCACGATACTAAAAGCAGTAGTAAACAAATCCAATGTTAAGGTCGACCCCGTTAGTATTTATCTTAATAATTTTAAGACAAAACAGGATATTAACTGCATATTGATCACTACCGCGCTATCAACTCCCTGATAACGCTACCGTAAAGACAAATTTCGGTGTTATTATTTTGCTCAAAATGAAGCTTTTGTTTGCACGGTTAGCGGAAAATGACGTCATTTTTCCGGGTAAGGGAGAAGAATTATTATTGCGTGTAAGGGATCAAGCAAAAGGGAAATCGGCAGTATGGGGAAAACGGCTAATTTCCATAATCCTATCCTAAATTTTAAGCCTTTCCCCACTAAAGAAAAAAAAAGAGAAGAAAAAATTATTCATCGCAACGTCAGGTCTAGGTGATTCAGATGGGTTGCGATTTGTCAATGTTTGCACTATTTTTTTACTTTTAGTATGACTAATCTAATCACAAGTATACAGTAAGGGTTCGTCAAAATTGTTGAAGGAGTTTTACCGCTAGCGTACAGTGCATGCGCGGTATTGGCGATTCCTGCGTGTCCCACAGCATGGTACACAGATAGACAGAGCTTGGAAACACGACGAGGTTATTGCTGAGAGAAGCTCGGGAGTAGAGAGTCGGTCTAGTTCCCAAGCCGATACTTGTGCCCGGATTGCGTATAGTGATGTCTGTACATCCCTGAGGTCAAGATCGCAGAAATGGTCCCGCAGCGACGACATTTTTCCACAGCTCTATATCTTATCTTACTCGGTTGTAGTGCAGGTACGTACTTTTTATCATGTGCATATTAGTTTTTTTTCTTTTATATAACGTTAAATCAATTCACTCTCCATCCTCCGTGATGCATTGTTTACTTTACCTCCTCCTTAAATGATTATGCTCTTATTATACGTGTTATATTTAATTTTGATATTACGAAATGAAAATTTCGTGAATTTAAACGTGCAATTTCACGTTACTTAAATACCGAAGTTTTAAATGGTTTCTGTCGAAACAATTAAAAGTGTTCGAGATATAGAGGAAGTCGATTTTCGGTTAAAGTAAACGTCTACGAGTTGACAAGTGTCTCCGACTGCCAAGACATAACGAATGGACTTTGGTACCTGTTGACAGATCCGAAATCGTCTTGTTCTGTTGGATATATTTATGGTTTGGACTCACGAGACAGCTATCAAGTCAAGACTAATGTGTACGGTGCACGACACGCGACACAGTCTTCTAACCAAACTTAAGCACTTCTGCTAGTTTCAGATTATAGATTTGGGTCGGCGAGAGAATTACTTATTTTCTGCTGCAATATTTAAATGAATAAAACTTTTATTCAAATGCATTAACTGAAAATATGGTTTTGTTTCTCTGCATTCGAAACCATGGCAGCACTGACGTAGATAGCAATTGTATCCATTTTTAATATTAAAAATATCGAACGAAACATTGATGATGGTAGCAATGACAAGAGATCAATCAATGTATCAATAGATAAATTTTATTGCTCATTCCTAATTTTAAAGATTTAATTATGGAAATTGTAATTTTGATTAGAGCCCATTGATGTATTCACACCGATTGCATTAAGTAGATGTTCAACAATGATAATGCTATCGGTATTAAAATTAAACGGTAAATAATTGCATGATAACATTCCGTTATGTTATTTCGATAGTTACAAAGTAATTGAAGGGAAACAAGCTAAAATATTAAGCAGTTACAGGTATCAAAAGCGGTTTAGTATTGACCAAAAAGTAAAATAAAAAAATAAGAAAGCGTCACATTTGAATACCATCTATTCCAGAAATATTTGGTTAGATCGATGTGACATTTTATCAAGAAGAGGATCCTAACGGTGGCAAAACTTACCTGGAATAGATTCGAAATTCTGCCTGGAGCACGTGTGATTTCTGTTCTCTGTATCCCGAATTCGATGCTGAATCACCATCCCACCCTTCATCTTCTCCCCATCTGAACAGATTCAAGCAAGCTATTCACACTTCTCTCTCTCTCTCTCTCTCTCTCTGTACCCAGTTGCTTGCGGGATAAAAATGGATTTGACACTATTGCTTGATTTAATAGTGCAGTGTTGGATAGTATGATGGGACCTCTTTTCATTTTTGGTTTTCTTTCTTCGTCACAAAGGTGATTTTCTTTCTATTTGATACGTTTATGGTTATTTCGAATTACTTTATTCAATATTATGTTGAATCCAATCTCCTTGTTTTGTGTGTTTCAATAAACGGATAAAGAGCCACGATTTTCTTCTCGTATCTAAAGAATCTTTTTTTTTATTTAAGTTCTTTTATATAAGATATATTATTAAAGGAAAAAGAAAATTTAAATAAAATATAAAGAAAACATTCGAATGACGTAAATAAAGAATTCCAAAACGATTTTTAAAGCGTGTGACTCCGTCCAATTTACGACCTTCAAAAAGTGTGGTATGTGAATGTAGTGACTTGGCTGCTAAGCTTTATATCGATTTTGTGAATCATGTTATAAATTGGGAGGAGGGTGTATTAGTGCTATGTTTGGGCGGAGCACTGGACCGAAAGGAAAGAGTTTTATTTATTTATTTCGACCGCAACGAACAAAATTGCCAAAGATAACACTGAAATTCCCTTAATTACAGGTTAGAAAAAGGTAAACATTTTCTATTTAAAAAGAAAACAAACTAAGAATGACAAATAAATCTTAGAACTAGACAGTAAAAATTAAAGGAAATTTGGAAGAAATCGGATAAAAATATCTGGGGAACAAGTTTGAGAACCTGAATAGGGCGGAAACCAATTTATGTTCTTAGTTCGCACAAAGAATTAAATTGAAGTTTAAGTAAAACAATCGAAAAATAATTACTACAAATTTTTTTCTACAAAAATAACCGCCAAATTAAATAAACAAACGTGATTAATGTACTTAATATCGACATATCACCCAAATCAAAATTTTCGTTTGATTGAATGGAATCGGATCTTAATAGTAACCGTGTGTATATTAGTAGGAGAAATGAGAGTAGTTTAAACCCATTATATTCAACAGATAAGGAATTTTGTAAACTTTAAACGTCGATTAGTTACTATTAAAATTTTCTAGAAATGAAAGGAAAACATTTCTCAGTAATAACTCTTAAAAGGAGGTTCGTTATGTAAATGGATGGCAGAATCACATGATAAGATACAGTGGATCTCTCAGATTTCATGGCAGGGTAATTACCGATGTCATTCATTATCAGGAAACGCATCATTTCCACAAAGATGACATTTCCTGTCATCTTTACTAATTACTGATGGTAAAAGTATTTTTAGTCCAGCAGACCTTAACTACTATCCTAGTTTATAAAGTGACCATAAATGAAACATTCATCACTTTTTCTATTACTTCATGCATAACTGAATTACAGAGTTAATAGAAATCTCAAATGAATTTACTCCTTGACATCATTTACTTAAAAGTAAATTTGTGAGAGATACTGCTACTACTACTACTACTACTACTACTACTACAAAGTTTTTGTTTTCCCACAGCTGAATCATTCAGCAATGTTAAATCCGTTTATTTATATAAGTAATTACACGATACTCTTACATAAAGAGCAGATATATAACTGTAGGCAGAATTACATAAGCGATATAGTCTAAGCTAGATAAGTAAGAAAAGGAAGGAAACGGATAGGATAACAAGGACGATAAGTGGTTGTTCTGGAAATTGCGGTAAATTAGTGGGTAAATATAAGAATTAAGTATGACTAAGAGTTGGTAGAGGGACTAAGGATAAATAGGGAGAGAATGAAAGGATAATGAAAATACCGGACTGGTCGAACGAAAACTAACAGGATAAATCAGGAGGATAGATATAATCCTCCAGAGTTGGGCAGAAAAGAGAATGATTTTCAGAATAGATAAGAGGATAAAAGCATATAATATATTGGCAGGATAGTCGGGAGGAATAGATAAAATGGAAGAGTAATGAGAAGTTAATGAGAATCAGGATAATAAGTATTAAAGAGAACAAGTTTAAACTAGTCGAATTTTAAAGAGATAAATACAATAGAAGAGATAAGAAAATTAAAAGCAAAATTACAAATTTACAAAATAATGTAATCGAATTATGCATTTATATATTCCCTAAATATAAAAAAAAATGTATCAATAATTATTTATTTTAATCTATAATTATTGAATAAACTTTGGTTGCGAATAGTTGAATAATTTGCACGTTTTTTTACTATGTGTATATGACCTTTATTCCATTAAAATTTCCGGTTTTAAGTTAAGAAGAGATAAACAAACTAATCAGAAAACAAAATAAAGGAAAAACGTATAAAATAAGTTAAGTAATCTGTATAATATAATAGAGGAAGATAAAAAGAAGAAAATATAATGGAAGAATAATCAAATCCAATCAGAAAGTTAAATAATTAAAAGTAAGAAGTAATAGGAGTCAAATAACGAAAGAGTAAAGAAAGATAATGTGCCGAACGGGAGATTAAAAAGCATATTTTTCTTAACAGCTACAAAATAGTTAATTAATTATTTAAAATTAAAAAACATAAATCGTGGGAATGAGCAGATTAACGAAATATAGTAAGGAAATGAACCCGAGGATAGATCCTTTAGGCAGTAAGGAACAGTTATATACTTAACTTATTCAAACTACTTAATAAACACAGTCTCCAGAGATTATCCTGAGGTCTTTATAGCAATTAGAAATTTAACCTCATCAGCTATCCTTTCCAATTATGATTAACCTCGT
Organism: Androctonus mauritanicus; assembly: GCA_011317285.2. Lineage (NCBI taxonomy): Eukaryota > Metazoa > Arthropoda > Arachnida > Scorpiones > Buthidae > Androctonus > Androctonus mauritanicus. Next base: position 51,173 of record WUQG02277611.1, on the reverse strand, counting down.
GAAATTGTAAGACTATATTTAACCCGTTTATGGTGAAATTAGTCGTTATTGATGCAAATTTATAAATGCATACTATATATATTTTTTTTTATTAACGAGAAAAGTATCTTCTTAATAGTTAATTGTGTTTAACCGCTTAAATGTTCTAATATTTATGTTGACAAAAGTGATGCTCGCTGCTGAAAAACATCTCGAATTAAAAAAAAAATAACTTCTAGCGAACAATATATGTGATATGTCCACATTAATAAATAAATATCCTATCAAAACCAATTACTAAAGTAAGTTTTATTATTTTTCTCTTCTTATTCTTTTCTTAATAATTTTTGATCTTTTATATATAAATATACATACATATACTATAATAATTTTGTTTTTTTTTTCCTTCGTTAAAAATCTAGTAAACTGTCATTTTAAATTTAAATTTTTCCAGATTTGAAAAATAATTACAATTTCTTCCGAACTGATTATTCCAATAAGAAGAGAAAAGGAAGATGGAGAAGGAAAAAAAATAAAAAAATAAAAAAAATTCAAATTGTAATTACTTTTCAATTCTCTCTTATATTCGTAAACAACTTGTGTAAATTCGTGCCGAAAAGTCGACATTAGCAACACTTTAGATAAAATTATTTTAAATATTCTATTAGTCAGATAACGAGATAATGATTCTGACGTTATAACGACGGAGAATTGTGCTGGTGCTTTAATTATTTCAACCTCTTCCTTGCTTGCATTAGGATAACAATAAATTCATCTTGTTAGTTTCTTTTTTTATTATTTAATTGACGAATGACTTTCTTCATAGTCCTTTTATATATATTTATATATATATTTCTTTCTTTAATATATTACATGGTGATATCCTCTTAGCATATTACGTTTTTTGATCTTCAGCGTACCATTCTTTGTAATCTTAACATCTTTTAGATGCTTTTAATGAAAGTTCATTTTTGCATTTCCGAGTAACTTGGCCTTTTTTTTATCTTTTCGTTTTTTTTGGTGAGGCTGAATTCTTTGCAAACGACTTTATTCGACTTTTTATTTACCCATATTTACCCTACTTCTGTTTACTCTCGATATTCTTCCGTTTCTGTTTACATACCTGGTTCCATTATTTTTGTTTATCTTACCTATTTTCTCTTTATTCTCACATCTATATTTCCCTATATTTTCGGTTCTGTTTTTTTTCTTTACATTTTCGGTTTTCATTTACACATTCATAGATTATTTAATATTTCTTTACTGATTGCTCATTTATAATGTTACTTTACATTTCTTTATTCCAAATGCAAGAAAAAATTATCGATCCTGGAATATCTTAAAGATGAATCTCTCTAAAGCATCTATATATATATATATACATATTTTCAGAAATTTCCTTAAGTTATTCTAAGCACAATAAGTCTTTCTTCTGAATATCTTTAGCATTGTGTCTAGGGAAGGAGTAAAGAAGGCAGAAATAGGTGAATCAAGTAATCATTTCTATCAGTTCCTCTTATCCCCAAGTCTGAGAAACTCTGCAATTAATCCTTTTCGCTTTCATTGTTAAAAAAACTTACTCAATTAAAGTGAACAATCAGCAGTGAATAGTCAGACCAGCATGGAGCAGGTGACACAGTTCTAATTTTCACTAATTACGGTTGCACAGCAAAAGGGGGAACAACTATATTCAAGCTTGTAATGACTTTATGAGAATATTCCTCATTTACATGAGCGCCCCATCTAATTTACACATTGTCTGTGTGGAAACAGGCAGCAGCATCATCATTGTGCAACAACATACGTCACAGTCTCTGCTACCATCTGCAAACTAACTGCAACCCAATTAAGAAATATGATTTACAAAGTTTACAGTATACTTATTAATACTGTGGTAATAAGGAACTCTTACTGTAATCGTGGCTAAGAGTAATTTTTAAATGAGCACACCTGAGTGTTTTTTTATGTTTTAAGTTTGTTTTCTGGCGATGTGGTGAGTAAAGATAAAAAATATGAGTCCTCTGGTTGCTGTAAAAGCATTAGTTCTTTTCAGTCTGTCAGTTGTATCGTGCGTGCTACCTTAGTATCATTTTTGCATTGCGGTCATAAAGCAATGAAGGGAATAGTAATAAGGCTTTTTTATCGTTTTATTCGATGCGTCTTTCTTCTTTTAGTGATTTATTGCGCTGACAAGGGCTACTGCTATAGTTACAAACATGCCAAATTTAACATCGAGAAATCGAAAGTTTCTGAATGAAATGTCCTCGATTTCATTAGAGCGATATCTGAAAAATCGTTTCGATTGCTATTATCGGAATAAATTTCATCATACGCCAATTTTGTTTCGTTTTCTTTCCTTTATAAAAAGAAATTCGGCAAAATTATTCCAGTGATACCAAGAGGTATAATCTCTCGGATTTAAAACGTGTTACCTCAATAACAAAGTTTACATCGTTAGTAATCAGTAGCCTACTTTATCTTAACAGTGTTATCTCAAATGCTATAATGGAAACAAGTGCGATACCTAATGGATAATAATTTATTCGGATTAACTACTACTGTAACAATACACGATATGTTGGTGGCTCTTCTATATATTTTATCACTTGCATAACAAATAAAGTTATTGTGAAACTTATGCTACTTTAGCTATATATATATTCACAAATATGATGTAGTATAATGTAATACTTTCAGCTGTAGTAACAAATTGTTTAATTAAGTGATTTTTATCGAAATTTAATATAAAATTAATTTAGATAAGTAGGCGTGTGATATTTATAGTATTCCTAGGCTACTATAGCAATAATTTATTCTGATTAACTACTGGTGTAACAAAACGCGATATGTTGGTAACTCTTCCATATATTTTATCACTTGAATAACAAATAAGGTTATTGTGAAACTTATGTTACTTTAACAATAAATATTCACAGATATGATATGGTATACTGTAATACTTTCAGCTGTAGTAACAAAACTGTTACTACAGCTGTTTAATTAAGTGATTTTATCGAAATTTAATATTAAATTAATTTAGATAAGTAGGCATATGATATTATATGCTACTATAGCAATAATTTATTCGGAATAACTACTGTTGTAATAAAACGCGATATGTTGGTAGCTCTTCTCTAAATTTTATCACTTGAATATTAAATAAGATTATTGTGTAACTTATGCTACTTTAACAATAAATATGGCGTGAATATTTATTGTAATACTTTCAACTGTAGTATTAAATACTATTTTATTGTAACAAAACCGTTTTATTAAGTCATTTTTATTGAAATTTAATATAGATAAGTAGGTAAATGTTGTTATAGTATTCCTAGGCTACTATAACAATAATTTTCGTATATGAAATGCGATAAAAGCAAAGTCAGTTATGTTGATATAAAATTGAATTTATTATTTTAACGTAGGCATACTACTATAGAAATAAATAGCTTCGTTCGAAATTATTTGAGAATATCCCTTTAGAAAATGATTATTTTTAAGTTTCTTTAGAATAAATGCTAGCGGGGTATTATTGTGATAGTGAAAGATTGTTTATTCTCGCGAAAATCGAAATTTGCAAAGGAGAAATAAGTATCGATACCGCATTATAATGCTGGAGATGAGTTGAATAAACATTCTCTACTACAATAATCAAGTATTTACTACAATAATAACTATCAAAACGGTAAGACGAACAAACCCTCTTAACAAGTTATTGGAGCCGATTCTATTCCCGAGCGAATTAAAGTTGATTTCTTTTAAAGTGAATTGGAGTAAATCTCCGATTAAATTTTGTGAAATGGACCGATAAACGAGTGTTCATCGGAAACTTCAATCGCGTGATCGATGTACTTCGATTCTTTATATATCACGTGATTGATTACTGCGCTCTTAATTTGTCGATACGACACACACGCCTTTTTTTCTTTTTGTTGTTTGGAACACGTGACTAGCGGGATGTTTATGTATCTCGATCGCGTGATTATTACATAGAGATGCTAAATACGCGTGTATCACGTGATTGCTTACGATTTCGTGACGCGTATTCACCAAACTGGACGTATTACGTGAAGACAGTCGATGCGCTTTTTCTTTTTTCTTTTCTTTTTTTTTTAGCGTGGCTGCCCCATCACGTGATGGCTCTCTTCGTTGCATTTTTCTGAGTCGAATGTCACGTGATAGGCGGAAACACCTACTGCTGCTGCTGCTGCTGCCGAGATCGAACGGAGAGAAGATAGTTTCGGGGGAAAATTCTTTCGTAAACCTAAAGGCAATTGCTCATCAGTCTTCGTCCTGTCATTAGGTAGTAATTTGTGAGTGACTACACACCGTCCTGCAGTAATTATAGCGTATTGCATCCTCGGAAAAAGAAGAAAAGAGATCGAAAGAGATAGAGAAAGCGGAAATCGTACCACGTGATCCACTTGTTCCAACTTTTCATCCGTGTATCATCTTATTAAACACGTCCGAAAAATGTGTATTAGCATAAATTAGCCTTTATATTGCGCATTTAATAAAATTTTAACGATTTTCGTAATTAGAATTTGTGTTTTCCCCTTTTAGTCAATTAGCGTTTTTAATTAATTAGTTGGTTCCGAATTTTTAAAACTTTCCTTCAATCGAATGAGCGTCACGTGATCGTTTTCCAATAACTGCCGATGCAGTCACCTTGGGGATGCTGCAGTTTAAATCTTAGAAATATATATCGGCCGATGACGATCACGTGATTATAGCGGATAATTAAATACATTTTCGAATTTCATAATTTGCAAGTAGTATCGCCGATCACGTGACAAATGTAGATAATTTTCTTTTACGAGATATCGTGATCGTCTTCGTTATCATTTCGGAAAATAACAACACCGGCAATCACGTGATGTAACCAACACGCGTGTTACGCGCCTACATACACCTTTCGAATAATTTAAGGGCAATGTTGCGTGATTTGGCAATATTTTAGAGGTTTTAAATGTTTCGTTTCGCGTGAAGATCAGTAAAAGCAACGATTCAACGATTAAAATACGCAATCACGTGATTGTGGTCTGTATTATTAATTGTGTAACCGCTTGTTTTGTTTTCCATTCTAAAATAATCTCACCTATAGTAATTAATTCGGAACTGGAGGAGGATGATTCACGGTTCCTCTTCTAGGTCACGTGGTCGTACAGAAGGTGTTGACAGCTTAACGCGACGCGTCTTAATGGAATGATGAAGTAGTGATGTAATAAAGCGTAATAAGAGTAATTGCGATCATACCGAATAACGAATGCAGTGCAGTTTTCCATCACGTGATCGTTTTCTGCATGGATTTCCGTGTGTATTCTTTCGTACATTATTGCTTAAAGACTTGTACTCCATGCAAATTCTCAGTTTTGCTTCAACGACTGCCTGACACAATTGCGCTGTAAACGATAATACGTCGCGCTCACGAATCACGCGATTAATTTAGGAATCATTTATCATTTTCCAAATGAATAGGAATCATTAGCGTCACGTGATTTTTCATCGTCGCGAATAATTGATCATCCGTTGATAATTATCGGTTTAACACCGTTTGATTAGCTGTGAGCGTGTATAGATCACGTAACCACACTGTCTTAACGTTAGCGTTAGCTCTTGGATCACGTGATCCGCAGCAAGCTCATTATCTTCTCTCTCTCGCGAGACATCACCCGGAGAAACTGTACCGGATGCTCTTCATCGATTTTACTGTGGGAGAAGTAATGTTAAAAGGAATAATTATGCCAGATTTGGCTGAATGTTACCATAGTAGTTGATTTCCGCTTCAGGATAGCTTCCTGATTATCCGCTCGTTTACCTTCTCCAGTCAACTTACTCTTTTGGCTTCACACTCCATTATGCCTTCAACTTCTTTTTTTTTCTGGTAGTGTTACTATATATACTACTATATAAACCATTATAGTAAGTTTATCCAACAATTACAGGAATATAATTCAAGTTAATCGATTTATTAAATATTCTACAACTTGTACTGCATCCTTAAATTCTACCTTTTCCCTTCTTTTAGTAGAAATACTACTACAATAATAAATTTTTTTCAATTTTAAATTATTTTCTTAAGTTAACAAGACAAGCTTTTGTGAGAAATCTCTGAATAGGTTTCCATATACTTCAATCCACTTTCTTCTTCTTCATCTCTCTATAGTTTTAACGTCGCTATAAATGTTATACTCAAGCTAACTTATCTTTTTATTACTATAGCAACAAAATTATATAAACTGTTTTCTTAAATCTCCACCATCTCAAATCGAAAATTATATATAAACTTACTACTATAATAATAAACACTATAATATTTAATAAATTTGTATCGTCTGTAAATCGATATCTTTTTTATTCTTAATTTTAGATCAGCTTTTATAATAATAATAAAGTAACAACAAGTTATAAATAATGTATGGCATGATTATTAGTTTAAAAACAAATAAAATTTAAGCGTAGGAAGTAATATATAAAATATTCATTGATATAAAAGAAAAATAAGAAAAAAAAATGTTTAAATACAGGAAAAAATAAATAACTTACTAAATTAATAATTTTATAAATCTTCTAAGAATTAAATGTTGGATGTATACATATATTTGAGATCAATGTAAAATAAGAGATCAAAATAAATTGAATTTAGCATATTCACTTTAAAATGATCAAAAATTCTACCGTTTTCTACTTCTCTGAAACGAATTTCTTATGACGGAATCTTAAGAGTTGACAGATTAATTCTGCAGTAACGTATTTCCAGGAAATATGTTATGAAATTCTAGAAAGGAAATGAAGAATGGTAAAGGATAATCTACTTTGAACATTTTTTTTTTTTATATGCCTAAATATCTTTTATTGAAATGTATCCATCACAGACGTTTTCTTGGTTACGAGTGAAATACTTACATATATATATATATTTCTACATTGAAAAACCGTATTTTTATGCAAAAATCGTTACAACAATAAAATTTCTTTTGCCCTTATTTACGTACGAAGCTTTCATGTATATTTATTATATGCATTATTGATGTTTTACATTATTGGAGAAGAATCTTTATCGTGCGCAAAATGACTGCCCAAATCTCATTTAAACTACCGCAATAACAATACAGTATTGATAATTGTAAAGTATTCTGAAATATTATTAAAATATATCTTGTTGGTAAATGCATTCGAGATATTTTCTTTAAAAAATGCGCTTAACTTGAAACACGAATCTTCCAATTTCATTGAATGTCTTCTTTATGTTAGTTTTTCTTTTGAAAATTTACTTCGAATATAATTTGGCTGTGGTTATATCTTAAAAGTAATCTCAGAATTAATCTTAAAGTAGTACATTTTCGAACAGTGATGAAAGCATTGATAAAATGATAAAAAAAAAAAAAAATGAAATACTTATATGTACTATTGATGTTTTACATTTAATGGATAAAAATTTCTTCTGTCATTTGTTTCATATTTCTTGCTGTTTTCTCAAAGGAGAGAATAACGAAAAAATTGTTCACTTTTACTTTATCTTCCGCTATGGAGAGTTAAGTTAGTCCACAAGGGAGATCTCTCATATTTTTTTTCCTTCCTTTGTAAAACTCCAAAAACGAAAGTTCTTTCATTCTGGAAATTTTTTAAAAAATTATAAAAATTCTTAACAGTTTAAACGAATGTTTATCTAATTAAAAAAGCATAAACATCATTAAAAATGCAAAAATCATACAAATTTAATTGTCGATGATGCTGCTAAAACATAATAAAAAGTCGATGCTGAACGGTGGATTATCTAATTAAATGTGGAAATTTGGTAGAGCCTTTAGGCACTATAATATCCGCCTGGGACCACGCTAGAGATTTATAATTGTTGAAGTAACTCTATACTACTGATAGAAGAAAAAGTAGTTTGTCCTATTTGTTCAACAGATCGGAAAAAGGGAAAATGGACTTGGTTGCTTTAATCTGCAATCATTTGCCCCTGACAATGATACTTCTCCTATATGATGCGAGTCATGCGGAGAAGCACAGATGGGTTAATGAGGAGATTCGTGCAATTACGAATGCGGATTGCACCGTTTAGTGTCGGTATGTTTGCAGGATTTTGCATCATTTAATTTTGAAATTATTTTCTGTAATAATTAACACGTATACATACATAAAATTATTATAATTTTAGATTTTAACACGAAAATATCTAATTTAAATTAGTTCAAATCTTGCCTTATTAAAAAAAGAATAAATCTTAAAATAATAATAATAATAATAATAAATGAAAATTTTAAAATTATAATTAATTCTAAAATAAAAATTTAGATTATTAATCAAAAATTAATCATTTAAAAATTAAAATCTTATCAAAGAATTTTTGATTTAAATTTTTTATATAATGTTTACTTGAAAAATTGGAAAATAAATATTTAAAAATTCAAAAAATAATTTTGTAACCATTTATTTTTACTATGGGGTAATTTATTTATCAATACATTTTAAATAAATAACATATTCTAAGATTAATTGCACTCCAATAATTCCAAAATTAATTAATTTTTTATTCCTCTAGAATGTGAAATTTTGTATTTTGATACGTTTAGATTGTTTTATTTTTCTTAAATCAATAGATAGCATATAAATAACTTTATAAACTTCTCATTAACATTTAATAGGATATATGCATATATAAACATTTATTACTGTTTTTTTTTTATAAACCATAAAAAGAAATTATGAATTAACTTCGATTAAATTCATAATTTCATTTGAAAATATCGTCACCTCTAGAAGATAAATGAGAAAAAAAGTAAGTAATTTGCTTATTTAATGAAGCTTAACTTAAAATTTAAACCTTTTTTCAGGATTTTAATTATTGAAGGTTTTTCTTCATACCTAACTGGATTAATTTCTAAAGATGACTTCTCTTCATAACTTATTACATATTAAAATTAAAAAAAAAAAGAATTCTCTATACACTTAACTGAGAGAATTGCCTTCGCAATTATAATTTTACACTCATAATATTAAAAACAAAAAAGATGAAAAACTTAACCTTTATGTAGAGACATTATTATACACGAATAAACTTTAACTAGATCAAACTTAGCATAACTTAAGAAAATTGGAAAATGTGTAAGTGGGTATATCAGAGAGAGGAATAAGCGCCTGAGGAATTTACTCATCCCTATCATCTAAAACCTTTTGGAGAATTTAAGATTTGCATCAGCTTGCTGGAAAGAGAGAGTGAGAGAGATAGAGAGAAAGAAGAGATGCGTATTAAAACGAAACAGTTTTATTTAATAGAATTTCTTCCTATTTTACTTTCTTCTAACTTCTCTTTTCTAAACAGTTTTTACAGAATATAAAAGGAATATTTTACACCGTAATAAGAAACTAACGGAGAAAGAAATGTTATCGTTTAGTAAGATGCCCAAGTACTTATACCAGGAAATGTGCACATTATTAGTTATAAAGAAGCCTTTAAAGAGATTGAAAGTCGAACTGTTCTTATCTTTATTTCATTTCACTTTCACCCAGAAGTAATTACCTTATTTTTCTTGGACTTTCAGAGTATCCAAAATTTTATAGCAGTTAATATTTATATATATAAAAATTTTCAAATCTATTAAGTGTTAAGGAAAAAAAAAATTCTTTGAATATTTTAATGTATATATCGATATTAATTTTATTTTCTGATTCATCATAAATTATCTTCTTCTTCCATCTTGAGCGAGAAGTGCCGTTTATGAAATAAATACTTTCTGGCAGTCATTTTTTATTCCTAAAAAAAAGAGTATTTTAAAGTTTATAGACTTATAAAAGCGCTTTTGCTACTTTCGAGATTCTAAAATATACTTTAAAGCGTGCAGTTGACAAATCTTCCGTTTTATAGAATGGAAAAAAAAATTTTTTTTTTCATCATAAATTCATTATTTAAATAATTTGGATACTTCATATATATATATATATTTAATTATTCATTCACTAACAAGGAAAAAAAATTGTAGAATTAAATGGTTTCTGGTAGATTTTTCTAAAGATTCAACCGTTTTTTTTTTTTTCCTTATTCTATCAGGTTTGATAAACATGAAAATATTTACAATAACCCAGAACTTCTGATAGCGACAAGTTTTCTTAATATATTTTTAATCGATTGAAAAAATACATTTTCTGCTTTTAAAACATAATAAATAAATAAATCTAATTAAAATATATTGGATGTTTTTTTTCTTATTATCCTCATAAAATTTTAAATATTTAAAAATTTATGAATTAAATTTAAAATTTAGTTTAGTTCATTAAAAATATATATATTCGTGTTTCTTTCCCCAATTAGATGAATAAACTTCAAATTTTTTAATGTTTTCCAATTGTAAATTTATTTTTACGAATTTTTAAAGATTCGTAAGAGAAAAAACAATTTTAATTGATTTTATTTTTTTTTTTTTGGATAAAGCTTTAACAAAAAAACAAAAATTAAAATTCTGTCGCCTTATATTCAGATAAAAACTTGTTAACACTATTATTCTCGCCTTCTTCGAACAATTTAATAAAAATTCTTCACACTTACAATTAAATTAATATTTAAAATGCATTAATAATTTTAATAGAATTTAATAATCACGTTAATTTAAATATAATAAACTTTTATAATTATAAAAATTTTATTAATATTTTGTAAGAAAATAAAGAATTAAAACAGTTTTTGCCCGACTATTTTTGTAAATTTTAATGCTTTAAAATGCTTTTTTTTTTTCTTCGAATTTTCTAGGATATATATTTTTTTAAAGATAGAAAGGGAAAAGTAATGAGAATCTGCAAAAATCTCTTCTCGAGCCATGTTATAATAATTAGAACGTCTCCTTAAAACTCAGCAGAGAGGAAATATTATTGATTTTATAACTTTAATTACCGACTAAAGCATCTTGTAATAAAACTAATGACCACTTTTCGAAAACATATAATATTAACTAAAGTAAGAACCGCTGAGAAACCGGATTGAAGAGAGAAATAAACCATCTACAAACACTTAGGTAACCTGTAGATTCTTTACTCTAAGTTGGAGGTTGACAGAGTAAGTAGATAGCCTGTTTGATGAGGCACCGTGCAATATACTGACTTATATTACTGTAGTAAGGATAGCTGTCTGGTGACCAGTAAATGTGACCACCTACCGGATATAAGGGTGATAGAAGTGTTTGTGTCAGTAAGATGAAGTTGTTTGTTCCCTACGGACGTCACATCCAACTATTATTTATATACATTATAATTCTTACAGAATAGCTAGCCGGAGAGTTCTAGGATGATTTTAAAACCACAGAATACATTTAGCCAAATTAATAAGGTAGAAATTCGGATTTTTAAACTCGTCTTTCTTAATAATGAAAAGGGAAATAGACCTACAAGAAATTTAAATAGAAAAATTGAAAAAAGTGCATTAATCTTTTTTGCTTCTTAAAATTAAAACGAATTAAATTATTACATGTGCCTTAAAAAAATCTCCTCCTTTCTCCATTTAGTATGTTAGATTTCTAGAATTTAGAATGCATTAGGCGGTTGTAAAAGGGAACATTAGTTTAGGAAATTAGTATAATGTTTTAGCATTTACTATCCTGGCGATTGATAATAAACGACTACAGGTTTTGATGGAAAAATCTTAAGTTTTTAGTCTTACTAATGGAAATGCGATGAAATTTTTTCTTTTTTTTTTTAAAAAAAAGAAAAGAAAAAGATTTATGTTCATCTTGTATACGGTTCCATTGTTCAATCTGGTCATTAGTGGGATAGGAAAATAGTGGGCATGTGCCCTGAGAAACCGACCATATGTCTTTTGGCTGTCGTGTTCACACACTTTGCATCCATGACTACTATACTCCCCTACGCTTTATTGGAGGAGGTAGCAAGGGTAAAAAGAGAGAAGGGAAAAGAAAAAATGATAGGCCAAGTAGCAAAGTAAGTGCAGTGCCACCGAAATGTATTTCACTTTAAAAACTTTCCCCTTTTTCGTTTCTAACGGGTTTTAAGAACTTAGGAAGAAGGAGGAGGAGGAAAGAAAAAAAAAAAACGAAAATAGCAAACGAGAAATTATCGTCGGAGATTTCACCATACCAACTTTATGGCCGTCGTTGAGGATAAAAGCCGTAGCAAGCAAAATTTACAAGACCGGATAAAAATGGTGTTCCTCGAACCAGAAACGGAAACCCTGTCGTCAGGTGCAACTATTCCGTTTTTCTGGATATACTATAAGTTGTTTTGCTTTATTCCTCAACCCGATAGGGAAAGGCTTTTATCTCGGAAATAATGTCGACTACATTAAAATGCGAATTTATAAATAGAAAGTATCGAGTTTGTAGTTTAATTGATTCCGAAAAGTCCATAACTAATGTTGGAAGTTTGCCTAGAAAATACACAGGCAAAAGGTCAGTCTGAGTAAATACTCTTAGTCCAATACCCTTTTCCATTTTTGTAATCTGAAAAACTAAAAAAAAATGGAGAAGGAATAAATTTCTCGAGAGAAGATTTAATGTCTCGATATCTAGCAACATACTCACTGATCTCCAATGACATCCAGTGTAGTTTGTAATTTATGATACTCTTGTAGTCAGTCTAGTTAGCATATGCAATAGTAGAGGTTCCGATAGCGTTGTAAAACACTCAAACTTTATGGGTACAGCCACTTACTGCCATGTTCGGGACCGAGTTGACTTAAGAAAACGTCTCTGCAAATAAAGGTTGGAAACAAACAGGAGCGATATAACGGTTTTCTTCCTGTTTAACTGGTTTTGCTTCCTCTCCTAAGGATAAATTGCTTCAATTACGATTGTCAAACCGCATTACAGAGCTTACCGGTTCGATTTCGCATTTATGCTTTATGTTAAACGTATAATTAGATTTATACACTGAAAGTATTGACAAAATTCACAACGATTGATTTAATGCACGAAAATAGTCAATAAAAACGGGGAATATAAAAGAAAATGACCACAATAAACATGCAATTTTCGAAGGAAAAAAAATGGCGAAAGTTATAATGAAATCATAACCGCATCAGAAAATTCATTTTCACTCGAAGAAATGCTTTTTTGTGTGTTACTTTAGCACAGATTTGAAGCTAAAATCGTTTCCAGTTTTTTAACTAAAACGATTTTATTTAATTACCTTTACTTTTCTCTAGAATTAACTTAAGAGATGAGAAGATAATCCTCTAAAATCCAAATTACTTAATGGAATCTCTTCAACTCGTGCAAATCGTTTTGTGATTAAAGTGAACTCGATATTTTCCTTTAATTCTTATAAAATGGTCATTCGTTCTAATTCTATCTAAAAATACACCATTCGATTTATATGGTGCAACATCTCTAGTTTTACAATCTCCAGACGATAAAAGATGCCTCTCAAAATAAGTATAAAGAGAAATTCAGTGGAAGATTAAAAAAAATACTATTTTATATAAAGAATTACGCAAGAAAATCGCATTTTTTATACCTTTATAGTAATTGCTCACTACGAGGAGAAAACTGTGTCAGTCATAAAGTGAGAGAAAGACGAGGAGAGAGGAAAAAAAGGACAAGCAAAGCCAGCTGATTGAAATTAAAATCCTATTTCCATGTCCGTAAGAAATAACCTGTCTATATTGAGAATAAAAACGATTAAATCACCGCTAGTGACAAAAACTATCGAGAAAATTTTCTAAAAGTTTTCAGCCAAGTAGTTAAGTGCTTTCATAAAATATATTCGTTCCCCCGAAGCTTCACAACTAAGGTATAAGATAGTTGATGTTTATTGCCATGTTGATGCCAGTGTGTGTAAAATAGAGAACCCACTTTCATACTGCTTGATTAAAAATTTGATGGGACACTACTTACTCCCCATAACAGATTAGAGAGATCAACTCTGCATGATTCTTATGGAAGCCGAGAACGTAATTGCGCATGCAACAGTGAGGCAAAAGAGCAGAAAGTATTCCAGATAAAGTTGTGAACTTTATTGTGTTTTCTCATCCGGTAGTTACAGTAAAAGTTTACGAGTTTGAGGCGGAAAAATGAAATCAGACATACGCCCACCGAATCCCATTTTTTAATTATCATTTTTATATAACAAGATTTTTTTTCTATTTTTAATAAAAATTGTTGTACGTTGACAGCCGAGAAAAATAACGATGGCATTTGTAATTTTTTTTATATATATATAAAATAGGAATAATAATAAACGATAATAAGCTTTATTTGGCATCAAATTTGACGCTTTTTATTCAAGAAAATTTCTTTAATTTTTATTATTAAATTCTATTTGTAAAAATGGGAAAAATCTGCCATTCTTAACGAATAAATTTTTATAAAAAAAATCGAGAATTTTTTAAATTTAATTTAATGTAAAAAAATAGGTAAATGAACAGTTTATCTCGTTCAGATTTTAATTTATCTCTGGGCGAAAAATAAGAACAACAAATGTTAAATTTCCACAGCTGCCAAATCTTTAAATATGCCATTTATCACCAGCAAAAAAATAAAAGAAAAAAAAATTAGGAGTAAATAAAAAAAGGACGAATAAATAGTAAATTATCACTAAATCTTTTACTTCATAAGAATTTAAATTTTCCATTTATAAACTTAGAATTTATTATTATTATTATTTTAAAAAATAACTATAATAAATGGTAAACGTTAATGTAGTTTTTTTTCCCATTTCTTAATTTACCATTTATTATTCAGGAAAAAAAAATATATATATATAATTTTTTTTACCATTTATCATAATTAGTTTTTGCGAAATTGAAAAATGTTGAGAGAATCAATCATTATTGTTGGAATTACTCTGCATCAACGTCATGTAGAACAATCATACGTCAGGGGGAAGTTGTATGAGGCTTTTCTTTTTATTTCGGCAGGCAACACTAGATTGAATACCACCATCTGTAGTGTTCTAAGACGTAAAAGAAAAACTGCTGACATTTATGATATTATTGACTGTTCTTAGTGACAAACTTGTCATCATTATCGTCTCAACTACCTCTTGCAACTCAAGAGGATTAGCTTGATTGCCAAAATCCCCTCATCTATCCTGGACGAAAAAATAAAAATAATAAAAAAAAATATATGTGAGGGGGAAACGAGAGGGAAAATTTTAATAATTGGAAAATTATAAAAAGGAAATTCCTTTAATGGAGGTGTTCATTTACGGAACTGTTAATTTTTACTTTTCTTTAACTTAAAAAGCGATTTGTGAGAAGGGTTGTGACGTATGCTTTACTTTGGTCGTACGTGTAATTTGGTCAGGTAATTACTGTTATAGTATTTTAAAAGAAAACCACATCATCCATAAAATATGCGGACGACAGCAATTAACTGTACGAAAATGATTGGAGCGGCATGTTTGCAATTAAAGCGTGTAACTGGTTTTTTTTTTCTTCCCCTCCTTATAAGTTCTTTTTAAAGTGAAGTGTTCATTAAAACGTTGTTTGTCTGAAAGGCCACTATCTTCTCTCACTTGTTGAACAAAATGCTTTCATCTTTTCTTACTTAAACAAACATTAACTTATTTGACTTGACTTTATAGAAGAAGATAAATCTTCTCTACAACAACTTGCTCGGCAAACATACATTTTGATACCTGGTTATTGTCCGTCGCATTAATTTTTAATAACCAACCTGTCGTTAAATAATCGCATTTAAATTTTAAAAGCTTTTAATGAAGACAGTCTAGCGATCCT
The DNA here is from genome assembly GCA_011317285.2 of Androctonus mauritanicus. Classification (NCBI taxonomy): domain Eukaryota; kingdom Metazoa; phylum Arthropoda; class Arachnida; order Scorpiones; family Buthidae; genus Androctonus; species Androctonus mauritanicus. The sequence goes on along the minus strand of WUQG02277611.1, from coordinate 35,506 downwards.
GATGATGAATTTTTCTTTTTACTCTCTTTTCTAATGCAATAGAGTCGTATTTACGCTTTGCCAAAAATTTAACTTGTTAATTACGGTCACATAAATTATTTGAGAAAAGTCGCAGAGTTAAAAATTTTAAAAAACGAAAGAAGAAGAAGTAAAAAAAAATAAAAAAAAAGAAAGATTTGCGATAAAATCAGACTTTAGAGGTTTGATGAAGTGCATGATACGATATTTCCTTTCAGGAAATAGCATTACAGGAAACTAAATCGAGAAAGCTCAGATCTCTCGTTAACGATACTGACCTTCAGGGAAATGTCACCTATTTCTCGCTAGTGGATACATCGACGACTAATGACTTTTCTCTTCACTCTAACGGTATCTTAGGTTAGTCATTTTTCTGTGCTGTGTGCTTGTAGAGAAGTCATGAAGATGACGAGTGTTCTATCATTTGGGATGGACTCTCAGCATGCACTTACGGTACCTTAGGGCTATTAATGCCCTACTCCTAAGGGATGAGAATAGTGATAACAAGTAGCTCGTTACAACGACCTTTCCCGTCGTGAAGTAGCTCATAACAATCTGAAATTTTATACTTTTCAATTCACATTTCTTTAAATCTACTTTCCATAAAAGGATTTCAAGGTCATTAGCAGCTTACGATGCACTGTAACATTAGAAGCATACGTATCTGCAGTTCAAACGCATAAGATTACCATTAAATTGATTCCTCTTGCAAATCTCCGGACCATCAAGAACAGTTGGGTCAATGTATTGTATATAATGTATTTTGATGGTTCGATAAACTAACCTATTCTCTTCTTTTATTTCTCTTCTTTGTTGCCATAAACTTGAGTAGGTTTAGAAAATTTAATTTTAGAATAATATAAATTAAATTATCCTTAATATGAATAAAAAAAAAAAAGATTTATTTTCCTCGCTATCGTGTTGAAGTCTCAATAATTAAGAGTTCGTTATTCTGTAACAAGTTTAGAATGAATTTTCTCTTTTTTTTAAAAAAAACAGGATTGCGAATGATGCCAACTTTTAAAAAAAGCTGAAGTTTTATTTGAATTTTTAAAATCATTTCTGAATTTTTGACTTTTTATATTCATGTTTTTATAAAGAACTGTTATATTTTAGGCAGAAATTGCGAATTTATCTCGAATTTAAACATGTAATCTAAAAAATAAATAAATTCTACGTAAGTGCAAGTAATTCTTATGCTTCAGAACGTATATTCGAAAATAAGCCGACATTGATAAACACCCTAACAAGTATGATTTCGAATTGTTTATCCTTCAGAAAAGTTCGAATGAATAACCGATGTAATAAAAAATTTAATGGATAAATTTTCTTTATTACATCGCATTTTGGGGTAAATAACCTTTAAACTCGGCTAGTTTACAATGTATATTTACCCAGTGTGTATTATTCTTCGCGTAAGCTGATGTGAATTATGGTTAAACACGATACTTGCCATACTTATCGTTAAAATTCATTTAGCAAAATTCAAACATCGACGATTTAAACCGAGCTTTTAGAATATACATGTTCTACAACAGATTGCGAACGATATGTTAATCGGTTAGAACCTAGGTCCTGAATAGTGCAGAGGTCCAAAATCAACAATGTTTAAATTACAGAAAACACACTTTAACGATATGTAATGTCATGTACTACCATACGTCATGTCAATTTACTACAATAACTTCAATAATATATCTCTAACTGCCTGCAGAATTTTATTTTTCGTTAACTATTTGCTTTCAACTGTTTTCGTTATCTGGAAACTAAATTTGTTGTATTTTTAAATATATTTTATTAAAACCGAATTTTAATTATATATAAATATTTGAAGACGGACTGTTTAAATATTTTAAACACCTAAACACTCCTCTGGAAAAGACGAACTTGTAGAAAATGAGACAAATCAATGAAAACTTATTCTTTTCCGGACGATAAAAATATATTTTTTAAGGCGACTGGACGTATTAACAATACATTTTCTTAGATTTATATCGATGATTCTGTAGTATAAACAAATATCGATCACCATAGTGTACTTTGAACGATAGGCACGTCTGCCAGACCTCCGACAACTCGAGTCGTATGCGACGTTCTCGTTTTGTTATCATTATTTTATTAACAGAAACGAAAAAGATTTTCTTTTTTTAAATTTTTGTACGCCACAGAAAGTAATGCGGTCGAGTATAACGATATATCTTTCACATAAGCTACAGGAAATGTTTAAGCATTTGAAAAGTTGGTAAAATCAATTCTTATAACATTATCTACACTTGGCCTCGGGTGTTTTATAAAATAAACAATTTTAAAATTTTAAAACTATGTAGTCAATAGCCTCCATAATTTATAAACTCTTAACATTCAGATAGAATTAAAAAAGGGGTTTTTTAATGTATTTTACGACGACAAAGTTAGAATATTTCGAGATAATTAAAGAAACAATAATAAATAACTTATGTTTAATTCGATAAAAATGTTTTAACTTTTCTTTTATCGATTAAAAAAATGAATATCGCATTATTTTTAAGCGTAATTATTAGCATAAAAATCAAAATCGGAACGGAAGAGGAAGAGGAAACACGTATAAATTTCTATGCGAATTTTTATTTTCTGACTGAATGTATATATGGCTTTACACTTTTTGATCGCTTTGTCCTCTTCGGAGAGAAGATATATCAGATGGTAAACAATCTCTTCACGTGAGAGGTGATAACATTTCACCTATTATAAATATAAATTATATTTACTCTTATTAATCTTCGTCTCTGACAATGATTCGTATAAGAATCGTTCATTATTATCAATAGAATTTTAAATGCGTTTAATTTAAATTAACAAACAAACCGAATTATCATATAATTTATCGTAAACCGCAATCTTCTCAGATTAAATTGCTAAATTCTATATTTATATACACGACATTCCGATAAACCCCGTACAGAATGGATTATGAGTATTTACCTTGTTTTAAGCATCAGATTGATAGCTTATTTCGTTAAGTGCTGTAGAGATTTCCAGAGGTGTAAGCTGACAACTCTCGAAAATCAAGTAGGCATCCGCTACTTCATCAAAATTCCCCAGCTGCAACACATGACTCATTCCTCAAATCCATTCTAGCTAAAACGTTTTCCAAACAAGCGAAACGGTTATTCTTTAATTATAGTATATAAGTCTCATCGAAACTTATAAACGACCAGTTTATTTAGTTGACGACAATCTAAAACCATACAATTTGCGTAAGATAAAGTATATATATTTTAAACCCGTTTGATACCGTGCAAAAGTTGGAAACGATATTTTGAACCATCTGTTCCGAATTAACGGATATGGCTCTAAACAGTTTATGACGCAGTAACAATAGCTATATCTTCATAACCCAGGTAATTCCGGTATAATTAGTTGCTATTGTAGCTAATATCGGCCGACCAGTGGTCATTCTGCGGCTTGGATAATTTGGCTGCAGTGTAGTAAATGAAGTAGTTTACTCATTAACTATTCGGACCCCCAAATGGATGAAAAGAAGAAAGAGGAAGGAGGAAAAAAATTTTGGAAAAAAGGGAACGATTAAGAGGGAGAGGTAAAGATGCAGATGTCATGTTGTTGCGAAAGCTCGATTCCCATTAAACCCCAAGACTAGTGATTAGGTAAAGTCCATAAGTACTGCCATTAAATAAGAGGAGCCGTACCCATTTCCTGATTTATGTCACGTGGTTGACGAGGAGACAAAGTTTGTTAGGAGAACATATTACCCAGAAAAACACTTAAATCTTTCTTCTTCCCAAGTCGTTTATTCCATTCTATTTGACTAGGAGATTGATCTAATGAACAACTCACTCCAATGATAACTTTTACGACATTGATTAAGAGTTGGGCCCATATTTCCATCCCCTACTGCTTTAATAGTCTATAATGCAATCACTGAATAAAAGGCAGCACTTACCCCGAAATTCTGTGTTCATCTGTACGGAAGTTATTTGCATTGGTTACTACCAGATGTTTATAATGTTCTGGAAAGAAAAGTATTTGTAGTTTGTTTTGAATAAATAATGTTTATGTTTCCGTGTGCATAATGGACTTCATCAACGTTCTCTCTTGTTGAATTACTTAGCGAGTGAAGTGTAAAACAAGAAGGTTTCTTTAACTCTTAAAATTTTATTATCAGACGTCCTCAATTAGAAAATATTTATTAGTAATTATTTTAAACCAAACTCTCATAAATGTTGTTATACATTTAAAAGTTTCCAGTCTGTTACAAAAAAGAAAAACATAAAATTTTGAAATCTATTACTAAAGCGAGATGAACAAGCCAAATATTGATAATTTAAGAAACTGAGATGACAGATACAAGAATGGATAAAAAGAAGAGAAACAATTTAGATTGTTTCCAGTTTGTTAAAACAAACAAACTCGATAAATCACCCTGTTCATTTGCAGAAATTGTCTCTCTTTGCAGAGAAAAATATTAGAAAGGAACAGTTTTAGCAAAATCCAATCGGTGGCATTAGATTGTTGAGAAGCAATTGTCGATAAAATAATGTTTGTATTTCTCTTTTTATCAGTGACAAATACACGTAATAACTTGAAACAATAGCATTCTTTCAAATAGAATAATATTTTTTCCTGTCTGGAAACTTACCAGCAGAGATAAGTTCAAAGACATACTTCATCACAAATGACAGCTTGTGTGTTTGTCTCATGCTATCTGCCTAGGTCATCTGTTGTGGACCCTCCAAAGGATGTTCTTACAGATGTAGAAAAATAACACCACCAAAAGTTGTTCCCTAGATAATGATATTTCTCTGTCTAATATTCTGGCCTGGAAGAGTTGAAACGATTCTCTTCATTTAAGCTTTCTAAAGTTATATTCAAACGTGAAATGTTTTTGTCTAGTTGCAAATAAAGAAAAACGTTAAATTGCTCTAAACTATTTTATTATAGTTATAATCGGAGTTTATAATGATTTTTCTTATTTGTTTCCAATCTTCTTGAAAGAGATTTGCTAATTTCTTTTACTCTCTAAATTCTAAACTCCATTTTTATCTTCGTAATTTTACGAAATAAATTTTCCTCCTACCGAATTCTCATATTTATAAATTTCGTTCATAATTTAAATTCATAAGTTAAACCGTCTCGAAAAAGAAAAAAAAAAAGACAATTTTTAATATCTGACTATGTTAATATTTAAGAAATAAATTCAGAACTTTCTACAATTAACATTCATCTCCAGCGTATCTTTTTCATTTAATTTAAGTAAATTATGAAAATTAACTATTAGACAATTCCCACGATGTTACAGCGTATCCTAATTATAATAAGGAAAAATAACGAAAAGAAAAAAGCAAGCATAAGTATCTAAAATTCTGCCTGAAGGATAGAGATAGAAATTAAATAACTCAACCACTGACTAACCACCATACTTTTAGTTTTCAGTCGAGACTAGAGTTCATTAACCCTCTTCTCTCAGCTAATTACGAAAGGAGAGAAAAAAACCCTACACAACAAAGGCCTCTCTGCTAATTACAGGAAACGCTAGAGTGACCTTACAAGGAGTTCATATTGTCTAGGAAAACGTATGTATGCGTTTTTCATCTATCATTTGATGGTGAATTGCCCGTAGCACGCGAACATGCGGTGATGCACCTATCGACTTCATCTTCTTAATGGCAGACTTTTCACTTGATGTCTTATTGGGTGATCTTGACTAATTACCACTGTGTTGTACAGTTCATATCAATACGTGAAGTTGCTGTGGTTGTAATTGTGCACTTTTGCACAGCTCATATGAAATCGTTCGATTGGAGTTGTACAATTCAAACTTAGCAGTATTGTGTTGCGCTTTTTGTATTCATTCAGCTTACGAGCTTTGATTGCTGCTGATTAATCCTGTTTCTAGCTAATTACCTGCATTTATATTAATTCCTGAAGATCTGCAAGATTCGTAACGATCTATTCGAATGAGATACACAGTTTAATTCTCGTTGCAGATTTCTCCAACACACTTGCTTATGGTTTTTTTTTGTGCTGAATATCTATCCGTATTTTTTTCAACATTGCAGTATTGTAGTTTTCTTCAGACTGTTGTTTATTGCTTTTTTGAGCCCCATACCTCATATTTTTTCAGCATTGCACGATTGTGGATTTCTTCAGCGCACTTGTTTATTGTTTTCTGTGTCCAATATCTATCCATATTTTTTCCAATATTGTACTAACTGTAGATTTCTTTAGCGCACTTGTTTATTGCTTTTTATGCCAATACCTCTCATATTTTTTCCAACATTGCACTATTATATATTTCTTTAGCGCATATTATTTATTGCTTTTTGTGCTCAATATCTATCTATATTTTTTCCAATACTGCACTACCTTTAGATTCCTTTAGAGCACTTGTTTATTATTGTTTGTGCTCAATATTTATCTATATTTTTTCCAACATTGCACTACTATAGATTTCTTCAGCGTACTTGTTGACTTTTTTTTTTTTTGGTGCCCAATAACATCCATATTTTTTCCAACGTTGAACCATTCTTAAACACTTACTCATCGTACATTTTAAACTATTATTGCAAACCGTCTTCTAACCACAAGGCGATAAGTAGCACACAAAGTTACCGACTTAATCTTCAAGATTAAAATTACTGTTTGCTTTCTAGAAATGTAAACGTTTACAAATTTTTTTTCATAATTTTCAAATTACCTTTTAATAGGATTATTTTACTAGTTTTAAGAGGATAAATGTGTCAGAATTTATTAATAATATTTAAATATTCAAGAAGAAACTTCATTAATGTGTTTCCAAACAAGTTAAAGGATTCTGAGAGATTATTATAAGAAAGTTTGCTATTTATGATGACTTATTTAGCATTTATGGGTTTCTCCCTCCCTTCCTCTCTCTCGTTCTCCTTTAAATTGTTTATCAAATAAGATTCCAGTAGTTTTTTAAACGATTATATTTTCCGATTTACGCAATTATTTTTCGCATAAATATTCGATATTATCTTGCAATTAGTTTCTCCAAAGAAAATTTATTAATGGGAAACATTAGCCATCATATTATTATTAATATACTCGCTATTTAAACGTCTTTTATGAGATAACTTATTATATTCGGAAAAGCAATATATAAACAAGATACTACTATAGCAATAACATATCGCACCAACTTGTAGTTAAAGCAGTAAACATTAATAATACTTTACCATCGTTATAGCATATTGTCATAATAGCCAGTTGATGTGTTATTATAGTAATAACCCTACTGATCCAATCAACAAACCAAGTTAGCTATGGTCTTACCGCAAATGCAACTCTTTCAATCATAATAGACATTAATGCGATAAGTTTGAGCTAATTTATCAACAGTACGCTCAATAAAACATTCAAAAATAAATTTATTTTTATAACAGTAACAAATATTAAATTTTTTGTTGATACACTGCAATGCAAAACTTAATATTGCTACCGTAATAATAAAACGAAAAGAATGCGCTTTTCAAAAGATAGCAAAGTCAGGCTTATTTGCGACTTAATGTGTGGCATAAAAGCCTGTATTCGATATAAAAAAAATAAATAATTTATTGTATTATTATATGAAAACATCAAAGAAGAAAAAAAAAATTATAAAGCAACTGCCGAAAACAATTGCTTATAGGTAAAGATAAACAGAGAAGAACACAATTTAGAAATCCGGAACTCTGTCTATTTATCAATGTTCCATTATTGTTGCTCTACTCCATCATCCCATTTTCCCATTCCATATTCCATTACTTGGAAACAACATATTTTTAAAAGTGCAGTTTACTGCATGTGCTTGAATATTCTATCACCAGAGCATAAATGTTTTAATTCTTAATCAACATTAATAAACCTAGTTAATTATTAAGAAGTAATAAGAAAAGTTTTCCAAGAATATTAATTAATTCGATAAAGAGAAAGAGAAATAAAATTTAACTGTAACTTCATACGACAGAATTTAACCCGGAATTAATTGCAAAAGTGATAAATTCTTTTAACTAATTCAAGTATCAGAGTAATAAAATTTACACGAAGTAGTTAGAAATAATACTAGTGTAGTAACAAAAATAAAAAAAAAAAAGTAACACTACGTTTTATTGCTAAATTAGTGTTTTATATGTAGTTAAATGAGAGTTTAAAATATTCTAATAATTAACTAATTTATAATTATTAAGAGAAAATTCGAAATAATTGATATTTTTTTCTTTTTTTTTTTGTTAAAAAAATTTTTTTTAATGGTCAGCCGAATGCTTAAGAAGAATAAGCGTATAGCGAGAAGAAGAAAGATGAGGAGAAGGAGGAGGAGGAGGAGAAGGATAGGAAAGAGGAAAAAAATTACATATCTGTAACATATTATTAGAGAATATACAAATATGCAAAGACGAGAAAAATAAAAATTTCGAATTACAATTATCCTTTTATAACAAAATTGGTTTATCAGAATTTAAAATGATTACTCGGTTCATTATACATTCCACATATTAATGCAGTAATTAGTCTCGTGTAGAAATTTGTATTCTGATTACTCAAATGGATGTATAGTTATGTAATTTTCTTTACTTTTATACACCTCATTTGTATAATGATAGGGATGACAACCGACTGTGTACTTCGCTCTTTATACAAAGAAGTGCTTAAGACACCGAGCACGACATCGAAATTACAAGGGAAAAAAATAATAAAAATAAAAATTATAAAATTCCAGTAACTGTCAAATTATGTTTGATTAAACTTGTATCAGTATTCGAGTATAAAAATGAATATAAATTTTCTAATAATTTTTTTTTCCTTTCAGTTTGCTTTTATGTTTATTCATGAGTGTGTTGAAAATACGCGCTGGATGATATTGCATTTAAAATTATCGATAAAAACAGAAAAAACGAATCGTTAACATAACAGAAGATATCATTTTAGATTTGTAAAGTCTTCCTGTACCATTCATTAGCCAATTATATCGTCCGAAGTAGAGTAAAAACAAAAACATGTCTTCGGTTACCACAAAAGTACATCATTAGGATCCTATATCTGTAACTATTACTGTAACTAATGATCGAATTATTAACTAGAAAGAAACTGCAATAGGAAAGGAAAGATTATTGTGAGTCTATGAAAGATTTGGAGATTCTCATTCAAATTCCCACAAGGCTCCTATTTAATATGAGAAGTTTACACCAACAACATTATTTGATTCTTATTTCTATGAATAGGAACTTTAATATGATTTGAATAGAAGAAGTATAAAAGAATTTATAATATTATATTAAAGAAAACAACCATACACCAAAAGGAAGTACTGTAAACAGGAAAGTTATACATCATTAGTATCATGTTTCTTTAATATTTTTAATGATACAGATTGATGATATAGAGAAGAGCGCTGAAACAAAAAGATTATCTTGAAAGGTGTATAAGTTTACAAATAAGTTATATATTATTAGAGTGTTTTGGCTGATTCCTGTTTAAGATTCGTTTCTTTAAACTGGTACTTATCTTATCAATATTACCACCCTTTATCATTATCTATATATTTAAGAATTATATGTAAATAATTGTTTTTTTAATATTGAATAATTCTAAAAATATCATTCTATATTTTATAATTGTTGCTTTTGTTTTAAGTTAAAAACGAGATTTTGAAGCGAGCATATGTGTTATGGTTGCAATAGTTCAGTATCATAATGAAAAAAATTATGTTAAATGTTTGAGTCTTGTTAATTAATGTTATCTGTTTAACATCATAATGTCATTTATGGATTGTCGACAAATAAATTAATTATTGTACTTGTTAAAAGCCAAGTTTGTATCATACAAAGTACTTACAACTTCGCATAGTTTCATAAAAACAAAGAATATTTTTGATGGTTAGCATTAATGTATCCTTTTACTTTAATGAAATAAAACATGTGTCCCTTAGCCTACTCATCCTCATATCGAAATAAGTTGTTTGTATACGTAATCCTCTAAAGTCCCTCATTCGCTAAAGTGACATTCCTATATGCCATACTGAGGTGAAGTAAAACAAACAGTACCGTTTATCATTCACCAAGAAAAGTCCGAAAAAAAAGAAAAAAATACGAAATACCTAGAGAATAAAACCAGATTTTTAACGTACCAAAAGCGAACGTAGCATGCACAGAATGCTAGCAAGAGCAATTTATCACGAGATGAGTCATGTAAAGTAATTCCCAGCTTGCCCTTCCCTCCCATATCACTACCAATCTCATCTCTACACTTCACTCCTCATAATACCTAATTTACATAATCATCATCTTTACATACCATTCTGTAGAAAACACAAAAATTGTTTGCAAAATTAAAAATGACGTAAACATTTTTAACATATTTCCACCTAATTACAACTTTGGGTGTTTAATTAGTTTATAAATTAACGTCAACTATTGGTAATTTCGTTCCAGATTCTTGAACATGCAAACCCATCGCTATCTCTTCAACAATTTATTAAAAATGATTACTGATAATGATTTGTTGTAAATTTGGTTTTAAAATTTCCTTAGTGTTTATGGCTATAACAAATTGTATTTAGTTTTGTGGCGTTAATTAGTGTAACAATTTATTTGAGTCGTTACGGTACCCTCGGTACCAATAGATGTCATGTTTAGGATAAGTATCAAACATTACTGTCAAGAATCTAGTTATTTTTAGCCGGTTACGTTAGGAATAATGTCGTGTTATAGTCCTTTGCTGCTAATCGGAAGTGTTTTTACCAGTTTTATTGAGATGAAAATGTGGAAGTTAACGCGGTGTATATATACTTTATAACGCTTTTTACCCCGTCCAACATGGTGCATGATAAGGTTATAAATTTTAACGAATAGCCACTCACTCAGAATCTTAAACCTGAGATAGAAATCGGAAAGATGCAAATAAATTTTTCACATATAAAGCGATTTAAATGTTTTTCTCGCAGGTTTAACACTTAATTGCGACTTAGACGATGTCAAGAGACGTTTAGACATAATTATGACTGCAAACAAAGAAAACTGTCGAGCCAACATAAAAAAAATTTCACTTCTACATAATTAATAACATATAAAACGCTAAAGAATAATAAAAGGACGTAGGAAGACCTCATATGAAAGAGTTTACTGTTATATATGTTTGTAGGTTAAAATGCGCAATCAATAATGTCACCGAGGGAGGGTTTTGTCCTTCGCATTCAAAGTAATTACATCAAGGAATGTTCATAGAAGCAAGGCTGTAAATAATGATAAAGTTCGTGCTCTGAAACACAAGCCGGCTTGGATACATTATCTAGAAAATAGGTATCTGTCTTTTGTTTCTAGATATTAAAACAAAAGCTGGTAAGAAACCCGTGGATAGGTGATATAAATTGCTTTAATTTTATGGATAGCCTTGACGGGTTGTTTTCAGTAATAAAACTTTACCATCGAATTTTTCCAACTTCTTTATTTTTAAGATCTTTAGATATATGATCCTTTTATTATCATTCCGAACTATTACCAAAGTTTGATGATAAAAATGATCTAAATTCTACCTAGTAAATTATTCTTCCGATAAATCGTTATTTTTATGAGGTTTGGATAAGTGATTATATTAAAAATCGCTTTTAACAACTTAATATAACCAGTCACAGTGATTTTTCTTAAATTCGTTAGCTTTAATTATCGTGTATTTAAATAAAAATTTTACATTTATTAATCTCAACTAACCAAAAAATAAAAATAAAAAAATAAAAAACTCCGGTCGAGAATATTAATTACTTCGTTCTTTCTCTGAGAAACTTTTGTTTTCGTTCATTTTTGCAGTAAATGAATAGTAGTAACATCGTCGCACAAAATTATTATTTGCAAAATTTAATTAATGGAGAATGCAAAGAGAATCACGTCCATACCATGCCACAATAAGTAGATTTAAGAGAAATCTCTCTTAAGTACACTGAAGAGAGAGAGAGATTAAATGACCTAACCACAGTAAACTTTCCTATGGATAAAACTGCTATTGAGGTGTCCATTTATCAAAATATATATATATATTTTTTGTTCCCGTTATAAACGTGAGCAATAAAAATAATAGTCGAAATTTGTAATAAAACGAATTAAATATTCATTTTAATTCTTGTTTTCGGTCGTAAAAATTCCGTATGTCTTTTGAACTTTTATTTATTTAACAAAATCTATTTTGATTCCATCTTTAATGGTTATTGTTTTTGTTGTTAGATCTTTTCTAGATAGATTGTAATGTGTTTGCTTAAGAATTTGTTAATGTTTACGAGATTTTACTTTTTAACAACAAGATGCAGTAATTTAAATACAAAAAAATAAATCATTAAAAGTTTTTTTTTTTCCTCAGTTCTATGCCTTATAAATTCTAAGATCGGTTTGCCTACATCTACATGTTAGAATGAATTATTCCTTGTTTTTTATATGATAAACTCGATGGATAAAAGTTTGTTCACGTTAATGGTTATATATTCACTCAAAGAAGTAAAAAACACCAATTCTGCTTCAATGCATTGTGGATTCAAGAATGAAAAATCAAAAATCTGCAATTTAACTCTTGGAAACAAACATTACATATGAATAAAAGTTTTAAAATGTTAAAAAGTGAAGAAAAATATCTGTAAACATGCTGAATATTGAATGTTTGTTACATTTAGATAGAGAGTTCCGAGAATTGAATGCCATTTCACTATTCTTGAGTATGGACTTTACACCGAGGAGTGAGAGTGAACTATTTACAACATAGTCGATTTATAAAAGTAAAAATTGCTCTAAAATAAAAACTATCTATTCGATATTTTTAAGATATTTCTGTTTAAATTTTAAACAATAATTGTGAAAATCAAAGAAGGAAAAAAAAACAACAGAAAATATACAAGTCTGTTTTGATGTGACTCTTTACGGTTTGGTGAACGGGTAATATTTGCATGAACGACATTTACAAAATGCCGATTTTTGGGATGAGAATTGAAGGACCCCGGCTGAATTCTTTAAAGATCATTTATTGACTACATTAGAAAGATATCATGCACTGATGCTCTAAATCCTTCAAATCCTAGTTGAAAGATGCACCGTTGAGTGATCAATTAGAAGATAATTAGAAGATAATGTAGGTTCTGGTTAATAAGAAAGTCTTATTATTAAACCAAGTATACTTAAAGAAAGAGCACGTCTTTCTCTCTTTCTCGTTTGATTATTTAAATGAATAACCTTTTGAAAAATAAATGAAGAGAAGGTTAGTTTGGATATTTACATGATTGCGTTGGCAAAACAATTTATATTTATGAGAATTGAATGCGTATTGAAAAACGTGTGCAGTTTTATAAATTCCATACAAAACTGGTCCTTTTTTTGAAACTTTTACGTTTTCATTTTTACGAATTCAGAATGAGCGTTGTTTCTTTTTTTAATATATTTAAATGTTTCTTTTTATTATAATTTTTTTATTTAAATTTTAACCTTTAGATAGGCCCGTACGTAGAGGAGAGAATCAATAGGAAGGAAAGAATGCTAATTGCAGTTCGCATATTCGAATGGACGGTTAATGAATATGCGGTTAGAATGATGAATTTTCGTGTACGATAAGTACTAGTTTTGAAAATGATGTGTGGAGTATGATTTGCAAAAATGATGCATTTTCGCGGATAAGGAGTGTCTGTGTTTACCTGCGATCGTCCATTTTTGATGTATAGTTGCGATACTCTGGTATGACATAAAAGATGACAGATACAAGAGGAAACGAGACTAGTAGAAGAATTTACTTCGAGGAATGATGATAAATGGAAGGTGTTGTTGGAATATTATATAATTGATGAGATGCAAAATTTACTCGTTTTTGAAGAAAATATCGAATTTTATGCCTTCGGTATTTGGCAGAGAACAGAAAAAAGTGCTTTATGTACAGATGCAAACGTCTGTGTATAAAGCATTAGAGATCAAAAATGTCATAAAACAGAATTAGAAATTCTGATAAAGACGTATGAAATAATTGTTTTATTGATATTTTTAAAAACTTTCAGCAATATATAACACAAATATGAAATAAGTGACATATGCGACAATGATATGTAAGCATTTTCTTGCATAAAACAGCACACGAACAAAGAAAACGTGCAATTTTTCCATTGCATCAATATACAGAGTTTTCAATAAAGTTCAAAAATAATTAGGCAGAAAGATTCCTTATAAAAAATAAGATGAAAATTCTTAGCCATTTTTTGATGCGGGCACAAGTTAACGAGAAAAACGTGAACTTAGGCAGTTTCTTGCATACAACAACATATGAACAAAGAAAACATGCAATTTTCCCACTACATCAATAAATAGCATTGGTTCTCAATCAGTGGTACATGCATAATCTTGAGTTCCTGTTTGTGTATGAGGCATATCTTTATTGGTAATACTGAAAGTTTTGAATTTTAGATTTTTGTGGTAGGCATTTACGAAAAGGTTGAAAAACGTTTTCATAAATAACCTCCACCAAAATGCAAAATTCAAAACTTACAGTATTACCAACAAAAATGTACAGAATAACGCTGATATACAGAATATTTTCAATAAAGTCCGGAAAATAATTGCATAGACAGATTCTTTATTAAAAAAATAAGAGGAAAATTCTTAGCCATTTTTTGATGCGGGCCCTAGTTAACGAGAAACACGTAAACTTAAAGTTTTGTGATGTCATATCCGGTTTTACGATTTTCATTGATCTAATATTCCAGTTTGCACAAACCGAAGAGTTAACAATGTCAATTTTCCGTCGTTTTTCTTGATATTGTCGTTTATCTTCGTTTTCATTTTCATAAATATATTTTGTGTAAATCTTGGTCCATCGGAAAAATGAGAGTAACCAGTTCTTCGGTAGACTTATATTTAACAACAACAACAAAAAAAAACTCACTTACTTCTTTAAAATAAAAAATAAAATGAATTTTATTATTTTTAAAATTTATTATTTTTTTTAAATAATAAATTTATAAAATAAATCAAAATAAACAACAATTGGAAGAAAACAATGGCAAATTGGTATTTCTAATATTTCAACTTTGTATACAGTGAAATACGAGATCAAATGAAAATCGCTAAACCGGATATGATGTCACAAAACTTTAAGAATTATTTTTCTAGAAAATTATGGATCACATATAAAAATGATTAAGAGTTTTTCTTTTCTTATTTTTCCACAAAGAATATCTCTATATAATTATTTTTGACCATACTGAACTAGTTTATCTATCATGCAAAATGAATGCATTTGATCTTAATTTTTCATAATATTTTAAGAAAAATATTCTAATGACCATTTATCTTATATCTGAATTGAATCTTCAGAATATCAAATCAAAATTCAGATAATTCATTAAAAAAAAATAATAATAATAATATTTTTATAACTAAAATTATACTAAGAAAGTCTCTTCTTTCTTTGATTATATATATTAGAAATTTGTTTTTCGTTGTTATTTTAATCCAAATTCATAAAAAATATTTCTCGAATTTCATTTTTTGAATGAATGTAGATACACAGAAGAAAATATGCTTCGCCTGCAGGATAGTTTCTCTGCAAACAAGTGCGTGTTTGCAGGAAAGCTACCATTACAGAGCATCACATATTATTTGGGAAGAAATTCGTCAAAAAATGAAACATAGAAACTTTTTCAATGAATTTGGATTAAAATAACAATGGAGAAAACAAGTTTCTCATAGACGAAAGGGAAGATTTTAAAGTAAATATTTTAAAGTTAAAAAATTATTTTTTAAATTGTAGACATTATATAAATTTGAAATTTGATATGCCAAAAATTCATCTTCAAATATGATAAAAAATTAAAACTTCATACGAAAATATTAAATGAGATAAAAGATATTTATCTTGAATACCTTATATATAGTAATATAACTGTTGCAACCATTATTATTAATATAATTTCATGATTTGCAACAGTTTAAAGTGGCCATAAAGAAAAATTGCTTCATAATCTTCCAATTTTTTTTTTTTTTTTAATTTTACAGATGAATCGGGTTTAAACATTAAGCTGTATCGAAAGTCAGACTCTTATTATATCTCAAAACTTTAACTTAAGGCATCAACTCTAGTGATTTTAAATTGGTTCCTTTTTTTTTCTTCTTCTTTTATCTTTTCGCTATTCTTAAGTGATTCAGTCGTGTAAGTATTTTAATATTTAACCGAATTTAAATTCCCACGTCAATTCTAACAGCTTTTAATTATAGAAAAAAAGAGTGAGAGAGAGAGAGAACTTTTATTCTAACAAGTTCTTTGATGAACGATAAAAAAAAATAAAAAATAAAAATAAAAAAACTTTAATAAAATTAAACTTCCTTTGCTGAACAATAATTAAATTAAATCTCTTCTTTCCAAAATAACAAGAAATAATCTCTTAAGAGAATATATTTAAAATTTTAATTCTCACTATAAGTTTTCTAATAACATTTCGTAATTGAATATCATTTTATTGATAAATTTGTGAATACTCTGACAAAAATATTTTAGAATTTTTTTCTTCTTTGGATGACTGGTATATGCGGCACGCATAAAGAAGAGAAAAAAAATACATATATATAAAATGTAATGGTCAATTTATGATGAAATTAAATTAGCAATATTGATATTTTTGAATCTAATATTACAACGTAGAGTTTAACGGCGGCATTTTTCTTTGTTAGCGTAAAAGGTAATGCATAAATCTTCATACTGGCGTATAAAAATGTGATAAATCAAGATGATTGGGAGCGTGAGAAATTGGAAGAGATCTTGTTACTCTTACACAGATGGTTGAATTGCATCTACAGGTTGAAGTATGGATTAGATCAGGGATAAGAATTCCAGCCACATTAGAACAATTGGCTATTTTAGCACTCATTCTTTCCCATTACTTATTTATAGGAGTGATGCTTGGATGCATCTGCTGTCAAGTAGGTTAATAATATAAACGTTTTCCATCAGGCTCAAATGCTAAATGATCTATTTAACGGTAAACGTACGGAACTTTCCAAGTTAGCATTTTAACTATTTAAATTTAAAAAATTAACGGTGCATTTATTACGGATTAATTCCGTTTCGTAGTATACAAACTTAAGCCGACGAACGACGAGGAAGAAAATGCTGTTGAAATTTTGAGTGAAAAGTGTCAGTAAAAACTGAAAATCGAGTCAAATCGATAAAAGATCAAATGAAATGACTAAATTCCCTCTTTTTGTAATACAAAAATCAATAGCGAAAGTATAAATTTTATGGAAAAATAAAAAATTGTGCGCTTAAATTATGTAGCCATCATTCGATATTTAATAGGAAAATTCTTAAAATTTAATTAAATTTTTATTGTGCGTTTATAGCATATTTATAAATAACTGTTTCGGTGACATCGATAAAAATTCAGTATTTATACAACCGCCCGAAAAAAATATCGATAAAAATAGCGTATCGATTTGATCGGAAGTTATCGATGAAATTCAATATATATCGATATCCTTTGGTAAGAAAGTGTGTTATAAATTCTGTATTTGATACCTGATCGAAAAGTGTCGATAAAATTTTATATCTGAAACCTGATCAGAAAATGTCAACAAAATTCTATAACTACAATCAAGTAGGAAAGTGTTGTATCTGCAACCTGATCAGAGTGTCGATAAAATTCAACACTTGAAAGCAGTAGAAAACGTCAATAAAATCATCTACTTCGAATCGAAATTGTGAAAGTAACAAAAAAGCAATTGTTGGAGAATCTTAAAAAGTTGAAAAATATCAGAATTCTGAATAATTTGGTTATATGTTTACAAATCTCATTCGATTCTAATCCAAACCGATCCGAAAAAAGTAAAAGAATAAGAGTAACAAAAACCATAAGTCTATCTGTCATAAACTATCACCAGAAAGGTTATTTACCATATCAGCATTCCCAGAAAGAAAGAAAGAGAGAGAGGAAAAAAGTTATGAATAACCGAAGGAAAAAAAAACAAACACAAAGGAAGATTTTTAAATCTACAGAAGTATGACTGTATGCTGATAATAGACTTGGTTTACACATTTTGACAACTGAAGAAGAATAGGTAACCGTATACTGCCAACAACTGAAGAAATTTTGTGAAAAATACTGCAAAAGATAACTGAACTTCTTGACATATATCGTTGACACAAAAGAGCCAGAAATATCGCTCAACGTCCAAGGAAGGGTTTGTCATTGCAAAGAAGGAAAAAGAAGGTTTTGCCTTTGTGATTTGAGAATAGAGTCCGCATCCATTTCTTTTGTCTTTATTTATTTGTAGCAGATATAATACTTCTTACTTGACACTCACGGCTCTTATTTTGCTCCGGCAATAAAACATTTTAAGCGATTTTTATTGAAACAATTCTATACAGCAAAATATTCTAAAAAAATAACATTTTGTACTACTATTACTACTATATTGCATTTAATAAAAATTTATTTTCTTTATCGTGAATTTTTCAGTAATAATAGAAAACGTGGCAATAAAAAACAATTTTTACGTTTTATTAATTCATTATTCGCATCCGGTAAAAATTGTTATTGTGGTAGTAGTAGTGGTAGCAATCAAAGTTCAAAAATTAAATTGGATGAATGCGAAGAAAATAAAATTGTTATTTTTTTTTTTATATTTCGATAACAATATTTTATTCTTTGAAAATAGCTATTGTTACTGTAATAGTAATGTACTATCAAAATAAAATTTTTAAAAAGATAAATTTAAATTGAAGGAAAGAAGAAAAAAAACTGATTTTTTTCCTGTATTTTTTAAACAATTTTTTATCTTCTAAACCGAATGTTTATAATAAAAGTTTGCTAACGATTTTTATTATTAATATAGCATCAAGATTTTATGAGAAATGCTATTGTAGTAGCAGGATATTTAGATTAAAAAAAAAAAACAATAATTTCTTATATTGTTTTTTATTCGTTCGTAATAAAGATTTATCCTTTATCAAGATATAGTTTAAAAAAAAAAAAAAGAGAATTATTGTTATAGTAGTAGTATTCTTTCGAAAACTAATTTTAAATTGGACATAAATAACGTTAGCGTGTTTCTATGTGATTTAAACTGCTACAAAATTACTATTTTGTCCTCGATAACAATTTTCTAATCTTATAAATTTATTGTTAACCTAAGTTAGTTGCAAACAATAAAAGAAAAAAAAATAAAAATGTTATAGCATAATATAGTAAAATAAAAAAAAATAAATTAAATTTTGTGAAGATTGAAACTATAACCGAATTACTATTCTGTCAACAAAAACATTTTATTATTATTATTATTATTACTACTATAGCAGTAGGAAAGTCTAAACTTAAAATAATAATAAAAAGTAAAATATACACAAATTAAATTCTTAATGCTTTTTCCCTGTTCAAAAATGCATTATATAAATCTTTTAAAATTGTTTCTGTAATAGTACTGAGGGAATAATATTAAATTTCGTATAAATAATCCTTAAAATATGATAGGAAAAAAGCAGTAACAGTTTAGTTCTATCGCGTTAAAAAAAATCGTTAAAATAAAATAAAAAAAAACCTAAACAGAAAATTGTTATTATGGTAGAATCAATTAAAAAAAATTACTATTTACAATAAATACATTTTTTTTTTCCGAAAAAGTAAACTACTAGAGTAATAATTGAATTTCCAAAATTAAACTTACAATAAAAATAATAATAATAAAAAACAAAGTTGTTATTTTGATTTTGGATAGAATATTAAATTTGATTTTATTTTTTATCATTTAATATGAATTATTTTATATTTTCATTTTAAACATATTGTTTTCAAAAATTTATTGGGAAAAATAAATATAAAAAGTTGGAGCCTAGTTATTTATTTATGAAATAGCAAAATTTATAAATTAAAAATTGTAAATAAATAAACCGAAAAACAAAAAAAATCTTCAGTTTAATATTTAAAAACGAGAAAATTAATCAAACACAAAATATCATCTAAGTTATATAAATTTTATAGTAACCTTCAAATTATTAATTTTTATATGAGGAATTAATTAAAAAAATTAATTTTGTTTTCCTTTCACTTATAAACTTCTTAAAATATCCATGTAAAATTATTAAAATTAATTGAAATTTTTGTTAGAAAATATATATATATATATATACAGTATATGTTTAAATTTATAATTAGAAAAATCTGAATAATAAATTCGATTGGAAAATATAAACATAATTTAATTTTGATAAATCTTGTTTATGTACCAAAAAGCGAAGTAAAATATAGGTTTTCGGTGCATAAAATACTATTGAAAAATTTATTAATAATAATAATAAAAAAAAAACACTTCATCATTATAAACTTTACATAAAACAACAACAGCAGATTTGTTTCCACACGAAAATTTCTTTTAAGATTCAAGTTTCAAATAAGTACAAGCCCTATTTAAACATTCTGAACTTTCGCATTTAATAAATTAAGTTTGTTTTCCTTTTTCAATCCTGTTATTAGGATTTTTCTAAAACTTACTACTACTGCCGCTGTCTGAAACAAAAGAATAAACATCCTAAGTTTCTATTAATGTTTTGTTTTTAGTATATTTTCTTCTTTGCACTTAATTTAAAGTCGGTTATCATTTTCTCAAAAGAAGTTTCTCGTAAAACTTCAAATAGCTTTCTCTTAAGCTAAACAGAAAATTCTCTCTCTCTCCTCCTTTCAGAAATTAATTTTCCTTCTGCCATGTGACAATTGTTGATAAACTCTTTTTTTTTCTTTTCTTATCTTTTATATCTTCTAGATAAGATTATCTTATATAGGGATCTACTAATATCATTAAAAGGTTTATTTTTTTATTTTTTAATAAGAAATTAATTGTTTTGGTATTTTAAAAATAATTTTATTTATTATTTTTTAATCTATTTTCTTATCCTTATAAATTAATGAAGATAATCTTCGTCACAATTTAAAAAAAAATGGTGTAAAAATTTTTATTTTTCTCTCACCTCTTCTGGTTTCGATCTAGAAGGATTTTTAAATTTATTCTTTTTTTATTTTACTGTTTTAGAAATTATTTAATTCACTTTTCTGTGTTCTTTATGGGATCTATGCTTCATATTTATTCTCTCCTGATACAGAGTAGAGTACATTAAATTATATACGCCAAGATCCAAAGAGCATGATGTAGAAGTAAGGACACACTTTGAGTTTCATTCGATCTAACAGCTTCTGAAGTTTTATAATCTTTATTCGTCTCCAGTAACCTGCTACACATTCCACACAGCTAATTTTTACTAAATATAAACTCATATGAGTAGAACTTATTACTTAACGCAAGAAAAAAAGAAGAGGGGGGAAAAAGTCGGATGCAGAGCATGTATGAAAGATGCTGTAATAAACTTTCATATCACGTAGAAAGAAGTGGAGTGCAGTGACCGCATATCCACCAACCAGACAGCTGCTAATACAAACCAAACAACGTGATTGGTTGGCTACAAACCTACCGATTCTTTCACTGATTACTCCAATATTTGCTCAAGCAGCACCTTCTGTCCAGTCGAGCGTAGTTCAACCGATTCCAGCGTGTTGAATAGTAGCAGCTGTGCAGAAGTTTTATCGATTGATTCTAGTAAAATGTAAATGCACAGTATTTAGGATCTTTAATTTAAGTCAACACTCTTCTGCGAAATGTGAAAATTGATACGTTTGTATAATTCTGTTTGAATGTTAAAAGTTTGGACTCGAATTATTACTGAAAATGAATATGAGTTAATGAAACGAATCTGGACGTGTCGATGGACTTTCATGCCAATTATACAAACTGGATTCGGTCTTTTAATGCTCTTTTGAATTCTACAAACATTTTCATATATATTTATTCTCCAGTGCTCGAGTTGAATTGATGACACTCGTCCCATGTCTAAAGATGTTGGCACTTTATAACATCTCCTGCTCTTCTTAATCTATCTGTTAATTTATTATTAGGATTTTTACTATTGATACCACTGATTTTCTCACTTTCAATACGATAAAGTGCTTATTTATCTTGCTACACTCCTTATACTGATTTTACTCAGGCTGCTATTTATTCTTCTAATTCGATGGCTGATATAAAGTTATAATCATAATTCGAGTTATTATTTTCATTATAGATCATATAATATCATTCCCATGAGATCTAATAGTCATTAACAGCATTTACATTATTTTTACTCAAAGAGTTTTAGAGATTATTGTAATTAAATCTATCCGGATCTCAGTAATTTTACGGTTAACTGCTTTTCTAGCAGTTATATATTTGCAAATATCTATAAATCTTACAAAAATATGATGATAATCCATTCAGCGTTCTAATTTTTAATATTATTCTGCATTAAAGTTTCGAATTGATATAACTAAAATTAAGCTGTAAACAAATAAAATTAAACAGAACGTTATTTTTATTACTTGTATGTTTACATTAAAATCCAAATAATCCCAGAAAACTGATAAACAGTTTAGAATTTAAATAAGAGAAAGGGAAAAAAAGGCGAAATGCACTTTACTTCACTTGTGGGTTATTTCTTTTTTCGTTATAATTGAAGAGCAGAAAAGCACAAAAATACATTTATATAAATATTTATTTTATACTTTTTATACAGAAATCAAAAAATATTTTAGACTTTCTACTTATTGAATATATATATATGTGTGAGTGTATATTCTCCAATTGGAAATTACTGATTAATTTTTTTATCGAAAGTAAACTAACTCCTTATTCATATTTTATCATTTTTATATATTTATTTTGCTTATTTTAAACAAAGTTCTTGTAAATTTTTTAAGGAATTAAAAATATTTTTTTATATTATAATTTGTTTATTTTTAATAATTATTTTTTTAACGGCGATAAAAATTTTGCTAAAAGGGCAAAAGTGACGATAAATGGAGTAGATATTTACGTTCTACAGTTTTTCGTGTAAAACTTCTTATTTGATAATGCAAAGAGTCAATCTTCGTTTTCTGTTTTGGAAAGAATGCAATATTTATGAATGTAAAATATTCATGCTTTATCTCTATTCTGTATTCTGGATTGTTAAATCTTGAAATTTTTATGACCTTTACAACAATTGTAAATCTCTCTTATATCCCAGTTTGATAATCAAGGATTTAATAGAGAATTTTCTGCATAAAACTAATTTCGAATGCTTAGTTTTATAATTATATTTTATTTTTATTTTTACTCCTTTCCTTTCCAAGAAATGAGCTTTCGTGTTTAAGAAAGATGATCGCTTAGATGTTAAAGTGTTTATCTTTTGTAATCTTCTCTAAACACCAGTAACTTGCACATCATTCCGCATCATTTTAATGCGAAAGCTGCTGCACATTTCCTTGATGAAATGAAAGTTCTATATGATTTAAGTAATTCCTATATATTTATGAATTTGTTTCTATTACTATAGTAGTATATACGGCATAAATATGTTGGATGATGAGTTGTATTCCCACAGGTTGTTCTCTTTGTGTAATTTATATTAATGTGTCAACTGGGCGCAATCTGTTTGTTTTATTTTGACAGCACATGCGTCATTTGTTATATATAACTTTAATCTTGCAATATTTTTTTTCCGAGAGAAATAAGAAGTAGAAAGGAATTATTTGCTTAGTAACATTTTAATTTTATATATTATCCTTACTTTTCTCTTGAAAAATTTTCATTTATACACGTTTTTTATACGCGAAATGAGTATTTAAGAAAGCGAGGAAAAAACCTGGAGTGATTTATTTGCAGCACTTAAACACTGATTTGAACTTTACTTGAGGGTTTGCACTGCCACTTTGTTTCGTTTTTTGGCTTAAAAAATGCGAAAACTACTTTCAAAAAGAAACTTTGCTTCTTAGAAATAAAAAAAAATAACATTTTTTTAAGTAAAGAAAGTAACTTGGTACTCTAGTATAAAAGACCGTATTTAATAATTAAACAGGAATAAATGAATTAATCTTCATTCTTCTCTAGGCTTCTATAGAAAGATATCTTCTAAAATTAATCTCTTTTAAAACAGAAAAACAGGGTAAAAATATTAAAAAAAAATGTATTCTTAAAGTATTTTCTACAAGAGCTATTCGTCTCGAATCATAAGATTCTAATTATAGAATGAAAAGAAAAATTTTCATCGATTAATAGAATATAAACAAATTCTATAGTCATAAATCATTTTTACTTTATTAAAAGTAATTTACTCATCAGAAAACGCAAAAAATGGAGTAATTAAAGCCTATCTTTAAATATGAAAGCATATAATATTTTTTTTCTTTACTATATCGAACTAAAGAGGTGCATTACTTCACTTTATATTCTTTGCTGCTAGTAATTTTAAGGAAAGCTAAATTCTGCAATTTCTGTAAACTTAAATTAGAAAAAGAAGCATTATTAAAATCCTTTTTCTAAAATAGTAAAAAAAAAAGAAAGAGTAATATGCTGTTGTCTCCGAAGGATGACTGACGGGAGGAACTGATGTACATGTAATTTTACTGAAAAATGAAGGAATGCTTTGTTTGCATCGTTTGTTTTTTTATTTTATCCCTGCTCACAGAAGCTTTGTATGGCTATTGTCTCTCTCTGTATTACTGAATTAAATCCATTTTTTGTCTTCTCAATCTCCGAGGAATATAAACGATTATTTTTAATTAATTTATTTACAACAAAAATTCGAATTTGTTTTTTGTTAACTAAAAATTTGAATTTTCGCCATAGAATATCTTGTTTGAAATTCCTTGAAGCAATATAATTTATATTATAATCTATTTATTTAAGTATGCAAATTCTTGATTAGAATTAACAAAGTTATACAAGTTATACCGTATCATGTATAATTCACTAGAAACAGATGGGAGGATTACTAATTGATGGTTAATATAATCGCTAACGAAAGAGATTGATGTAAAGAAATATTTTATATCTTATTTAAAATCGAATTTAATAAATTAGTTTGTCTAACGCGAAGCCACAGTTTAGCCACAAGAAAAGAAAAATTCTCTCTTCCTCTCTTTCTCGATGTTAATAGAGTTTTAATAATTTATAACCATAGATGAGGAGCTAAGACATAAAAGTGCAGTTAAAAGACAAAGACCGCATTCATGACACAGTTATAAACATTATAGAAAGTAGGTTATACCGGTCGCATCCTAACCGCTTTTTTTTCCCCTCTCCTTTAGAGAAAGCTTCTACTGACATGAGGAGATTGCAAACGATCCCAAACGTGTAAGAGGTTAGAACATCGTAAGCAGCTTGGGATGTGAGAAATCACCAGTAAATTGGAGAAGAAATCTCTAAAGGAAACGCAAATTCTACCCTACGTGATTTTGTTAGGCAATACACGATGCTATTCTGATTAGATGGCTAATTGTACAGGAGTCAATTCTATCCTGTGATGTCCGGACATGAACTTGATGGATGATCTTGTGACAACCGAGCATTCAAACGGCAAGATCACGTAGCTTCTCCAATTATTCGCCTTCCTTGGGAAATATATCCGTAAAAAATGCTGAGATTGTACCAAATACTTTTACAGAACATTTGTCACTGCCAAGTTTTCCAGTGCCTACTCAATAACTGACACTATCGCATAGTATTCCGTTATTATTACAAACTACTACCACCGATGCCACTACGACGACGACTACTGCTACCGCTACTAACACCATCTCTTCTTCTACTACTCTACTACTACTATAGTTTTAAAAAACAACAATGACTTGGGGAATTTTTATTGCATTTTAAATCGTTCTCTTTTTACTTTTTTTTGTTTAGATAGATAATGTAATGTATTATTTAAAAAAGAAAAAAATTTATTCCACTTTGGTTCGGTTGTAAATTTATGGCATATAATATTTACTATTTTCGCTGAGTAGAAAAAGGAGAATATATATATATTTTTTTTCGGATTTAGTACATAATTCAATGGTTATGGGTATAAAAATATTTTGTATCGAAGAAAGAATAGTTTATATTTCTTTAAGAAGAGAATAATGGACAAAATTTCACTCTAAATTTGTAAAGTTTGTTTAGCATTAGAATATATCAAAGTATGAATTTATAAAAGTGATTTTTTGTGTATCCTTCATCTGATACCAATCTTTATAGCGTTATAAAATAAATGTATTAATTTTTGCGCTCAAAAATGTTTTATGCTTATTTAATATCCGTAAAAATTAATTTTTCAAAAATGTTCTCGTCTCAAAGCCGGAAAATATGTCCATACTTATTGAAATTTTCATTTTTAGGATATTTAAGATTAGATTTTTTTGGTTCCAGTCCGTACAGTGACATCAAAAATAGGCTAAAATAGTTTTAATAATTATCAGTTTATAAGATGCCAAGCATAAATCGCAATTATATAAACATCAAAACGTTATACGTAATATAATGAATAATTTTAACATTTATTTCTGATTTGTATTCTCCTTCCATATCCAAATCTAAAATAACTCCATTCACTTCAAATATTGGTGTCATTTTATTGTGGA
Source organism: Androctonus mauritanicus (assembly GCA_011317285.2). Lineage (NCBI taxonomy): Eukaryota > Metazoa > Arthropoda > Arachnida > Scorpiones > Buthidae > Androctonus > Androctonus mauritanicus. The sequence continues at coordinate 9,027 of WUQG02277611.1, read as the reverse complement.
GATGACATCAAATTCATACTTTAGCTTATAGAAACAAATTCTCATATAAAATCGCAGAATAGCTTTTACGTGACATCCATGCAATATTAGCCATCCATGTTACAAACATTTGCAACACATGATGCACCTAACAGTATCATAAAGTGCGGTTTATCTTTGAAATTGTTTGACAATAATAGAAGAAAACTGCACTAGAATTACATTAATATAGTTCTTTAATGGGTTAGAATAGTGTATGGTAGGGTTTTTTTCAGGATGAATTATGGACTATGACTTTTATTTGACTTTACTTTGCATCAGTTGATGCGTAATGCATCCACACACACTACAAACATTCATTACCCGAACTTTTATCAGAATTTCATTTCCTGTCGGAATTGAATCATTTTTCTGATTCTTTAATATCATTTTTAGTTATTTTCTATATTTCGTCCTCACTATCAATCATAAAGCGAAGCGTGCATTAAGTAGAAGACAAACAACATGGATTTAAAATTAGAATACTTAAAACGGATATCGATGTTTGACTTTATAAAAACCTTATATTATTAGTTGGAAAGTACCAATTTAGTAAACTTTTAAAAGTCTTTTCTCACTCGATGATACTCTATCTCCTTTTTAAAGGATTGTTTTAATACGATTGGATTACTCGGCAAGAGAGTTCGATATAAAAATAAAATAATTAATTAAGATGCATAGGGAAAGTTACCAAGATTTACGTGGATCGATCTATTTCCAATACGAGTGATCCTCGCTCATCATACAGATTGAAATCTGCATCAGCATCCCTTAACAGAATCACTATTCCAACCAACATCACACGGATCAACATCGCATCACCAGCAACGAAATTTGTATAAGCAGCATCAGCAACTCTAACATCGCTCTCATTTTTCATATTTTCTTATGACGTTAGATTTTTCTTTACCTTCCGAGAGTGAAGCAGAAAAAAGAAACAAAAATATAATAATGACACGGAACACAATCAAACTTTCAAAATTTTAAAATATGGAAGTGAATTAATATGAAATCGTGCTTTAGAAATATCTCGAGCGGAATAAAACTTTCACATTTTTATTGTTATAAATCTCGAACTGATGATGTCATACAAAACTGCATCTTTCCACTTTTCCTTCTCCGCTCTCATCCGGTGATTTAATGTGGCCATTTTCTCTAACTTTATGTATGCCTAGTTTATATATATTTTCCTCTTATTATACTAATACCTACTGTATATTATGACCTATTAACTTAATTCTATAATAAATACTTAACATGATTTCAGGATGTTTTAATTTTATTAAAACTTCTCGCCAACTCCGTAACTGATATTATCGTGTCGTAAACTTTATTTATTTATTATTTTACATTATAATATATTAATAAATTAAATAATATTCTAAAAATAATTATTCGTTGAAATTTATTAACTGAATTTTAATGTCTGGAATTAGAGAAATTCTCTTTCAGTTTGATATGGAAGAATTAAAACGCCGTTAAAACGCTTACTCCGCTCAATTTTGGATGCAAGTAGGCGAGTTTTAAACGACTTCGCCAGCAGTTTGTATAGGCTTTAATTATTAAAAATGTCAAACGTTTAGAATAGTTTAAATGCTGACTCCGCCCAAAATATTATTAAGAGTTGTTTTGTATATTTTAAACTGATTGCAGAGCTTCATGATCGATCGTTAAACAATTCTGCTCACACTTTACATTTAAATTTGTTTTCATTCAGAATATAAACTGTCTAAAATGGTTGGCATATTGACTCCACCCAAACTTTTATTGAGAATCTTTTATAAACTTTAAACTGTAGGATATTTTTACAATCATTTTAAACGACTCCGCTCATAATTTGCATCTAAATTTATTCTTGCTTAAAAAATAACTGTTTAAAACGGTTTAAAATATTTCTCCGCCCAAATTGAGTGTTTTTATAACGTAAATGTTTACATTTTAATAATTTATTGTCCATTTTTGCAGATATTTTTTATTATTTCGATGTAACATTCTTTACTCGTATTATTTGATATTACTCCGCCCAATTACTTTCTAGCGCAGCGCCGTTTAATGCGAATAAACCGGGCGGAGTGGAAACAGATACTTTCCATTAGAATTCTAGTGGCGAAGGCTATTTTCCACTAGAATAACAACGTATAGCATTATATTCTTTATCAGCAGCTTACAGCAAATTCCAACATCGCTATTATTATAAATAACATAAATCATAATGTAATTTATAAAGCAGCGAAACTTCATCAACATCATTATTGCTATGTTGATCTGCAACTCTAAATTTTCCGTCAAACTCACAACTCTCATTAACAACATCTCCGCCCAAATCTATCACTCGAATTTCTCATTTAAACCAACAAAGCAACAAACGCACTAACAATTTCCACTTCGTCATATTAATCTTAGTATACTCGTGACAAAATATATTACAAATTTATATAATTTAATTTATTTTAAAACCGAGAGTATCCTTTAAAAAAACCACACACACACAGTATAGTGACATAATAATATAGATGACAGAAAGACGTGGAAGACATAAAACAGTAAAAATAAATTGTTTGAACAGGGTTGACTCAAATTAAATTTCAGCATTCAACTCTCTTTACAACTTTCAACCTCGTTCGATATTCTCAGACCACCTAACAAATACAATAATTGAATTATGTTGCCACCTGACAGTGTTTGCTACCTTGAGCCTGCTTAACTTCCCTATATGCCACGCAAAATAAATCGAGAGGGGGGTCGCGTAACTGGAGGAAAATCTCCCTATCAAAACTTCAGAATTATTGAGATGTACCTCCTTCGATGAATAGAGGGGAAAAAAAACAGCACGGGAGGAAGAAAAAAGTGGCTAGTAAAGCATCGACTGGATGATGTAAAGTGGACGAGCTGAATAAACATTATTTATGGAATAAAAGTGAAAAACTTTATCGACTGCTTGTGGCTTGGTCGATATCTCATCAGCAGATTAGTGGGCTGCAGGTGATAAACCTAGACAAGTAAAAGTTTTCATAGGTTCTTGGGGCAAAGCACCAGAACCGTTTTAAACTCTTTAATCTTCCACCATTGATTAATTGTAAATCATTAAAGCTATTACGTCGGTTTCCATCGTTAGTGGGGTACTTCACCTCCTTCCACATCGTTTTGTTTTATTTCCCAAATCGTTCCGCAGGTTCTCTCCTTTTCTTATATATATTTTTTCTTTTTATACTGCGTGTTATCCTAAAAGTAGTTTTCTCACGATCAGAAAATTGCATAGATTCCAAATAACGATTTATTTTTTTTCTTCTTTAATTGTCTTTCCGTGCATTATCGGTTTATCTTATTGTTTTGATGTCGGCTCAGAGTTGAAAAACAACAAATTTTCCGCATTTTTCGTAATCTCTTAAATTTCCGTAACGTAAACGAACTCTGAATTGAAACATAAATTTTGGAGAGTCTTTTTCTTTAATGATAATTTTCAGATTGAATCCAATTAGGACTTCCAGAAAAATGTTAGGAGAGGAATTACTACTTCTCGTAATTATCTTTTATGGAATCACATAAAGGAAAGGCATTTTGTTCCGGCCCTAAAGTTAGAGTTGTAAGTGTACCTATCAAAGAGTATAAAATTCATTATCTGCTAGCCAAATCTGATTCAACAACTTCCCCAATCAGTAAAAAAAAAGCAGAAATCTCAAAGGAAAACAAATTCACAAGTCTATTACCGCGACTTAGACAAAAATAACAAGAAAACTTACAGCACTTCATTTTCTTCCAAAATTAGTTAGAGACAAGTGAGTGTTCGTGATTTCTAGACGATTCCATATCCCACAGGATCAACGATGCTGATTATCTTTGTTTTCGTAAGAAGGGTAGCAGACAGTCATATTGACAGCTTGTGGCCTATACCCATCTGTGCCTGTCTTGACTCAGGTTATTGTTATTAGAGACGGTGCCTTTGGATCATGTATGCAACTGCTTGTTCAGTCGTAATTGGATGGGTTCGCTAGCTTTGCTTTTCTTCTTCTAGGAAATTCAATAAGAGATACCGAAATCTGTAGCAAATCCTGACAAAATTCTTTTTGCTTTTTTCACTTCATGCAGTTCTATGAGACAGATAATGGAATTCTTAGATGCCTTATGGATTTTTGAATTTAAAACTGAACTTTACATGGATTTTCTTTTTTTTTTTTTTTCCTCTCTCGGATGGCAGAAAAAAGGGGAGGAGTTCTTCTATGTGTTATCTTCTTAATAATGTGATATCTTTTTCAAATTTCTAAACGAAGCAGCAACTGCCAGTTTTCTTTTCAGATTGAAAAGGAAACTGGATATTTTCAAGCAGCAGAAATGATTTGTATACCTTTCAAATCAACTGTTATTCTACCAGAGTCAACAATCTGTTGGGCGGAGGGTAAACATGATTACGATTACCAATCGGTAAATTTCAAGCGAACTTATCAGAATCTGAGATAAGTATAAAAGTGGTTAATCTTAGTTGCATTGATTCAACGTTCTTAATATTAAGAAATTTCGTTGGAAATAATTCAAATACCATAAATTTTTTTTGATTTATCCATTGCGATTCTGTTATCACATTTATCTGGGGAAAGTAGCGAAATCACACAAAACTCGGCAATCTAAATGAAGCTTGCAAGATGTTTTCATGCGGTTCCATCAACATTTAACGAAGGTGCAATAAATTATTTTAACAATAAACAACAGAGTTGGGAACAGAAATCCAAAGTAAATAAGAAAACCTTCAGTTATGTCGACAGCTAATGCATCAAGACTGCCAACAGGTGTAATAAGTCGCAGAATGTATTTTTCTGCCAAAGTTTAATACTGAATGGAGAAAATTTATAAAATCATTACGCATATTGGGCGGAGATTGCATACACGAAAGCATATTTCGATAAACTTTTGCGGAGCACTATCTATAAAGACTATTTTGAACAGCAAAGCTAAATAAATTCAAGGTTCGTTTCGCTCCACGCAGATTTATCTCCAAAAATAGTTTACTGGCCTCACAAACGGCTCAAAAATTAATTGAAGCATGTCATCAACATACTTTAGCCTAGAGTTATAATTTATTCTATTTAATATAACAAAAGTTTTAAATTACCGATTTTACATAAACAATGCTTTAAAGCCCTTTTAATGATGCAATTCGCTGCTAGTCAAGAAGGAACAGAGTACATTACACTTGGAAGTCAATTGATATCGCAACCGACGAACATTATCTCAAAATTGTCAATAGCAATTATTTCCGGAGTAGTGAGAACAGTAGAACTTGACGTGTTTGTCCGCTCCTACCCCGGAGATATGCAGAAACGTTACTAACCATGCACGAACTAAGTTTTGTCTAGTTTCGAGTATCTATGCTACTTTTCCGCTACCAACTAGAATAAATTTGGATTTACAACTTTGATGGATGAAAAACAGCTTCAAAATTCCCATACGTATTTGAGGATTTTTTCCACGGAAAATGGATAGAGATTTTTTTTTAAATGTTAAACTGAAGGGAATCTAATTTATTGTTTAAATATAGAGCAGGATAGTTTTGGTAGAGATGCAAATGCGGAATAAGGTCGTGGAAGAGCATTGATTGATGAAGCACAACTTCAATATTCCCAACGTATACTGTAAGATAAATCCGTTTTAAGGATTATATTCTAATTCATCGTCTAAGATCCACAACTATGCAGCTTTTATCATCACTGCACTTGATCCCACCTTCACTTATCCATGATCAAACTATAATTATCAGGAAAAATTATTTAGCACATGTAAATGTAGACAGTCCTTAATATTATAATTTTATTTAATTATTAATATAATTTTTCCTTAATTTATTTTAAAGTGTCTTACTTTTTCCCTCATTTTTTTCTCTTTTCTCTATTCCATCAAATTCAATACATTTACCCTAGTGGAAGGAAAATAAAAAATACCTAACACATTTTTCTGAACATAGAAACCACCAACAAAAATTCTAAACTCCAAATCCTTAAAAAATTCTAATTTACTGACCAAAACACCTATCCACTCTGGCACTTAACTCGCTCAGACTAAAGTTCAGCAAGACCGCTTACGTTATCACGTTGTGATAGATCACCTTTTCCAACATAAAATAACCATACGATTGCTTTTCTGACAAGTTAAACCGAGAGAATTCCCTAGTTTTTCTTCGAAAGATTTTTTTTATATACGACCTATATATATATAAGATATATATAAAAAGACATTCACTACCTTAAACATGTCTCCATTTATCTCACATATTTTCTCATTTTCTCTATCTGATGCTGCTACTCGAAGACATTGCCTTTTGTTCGAACAAAAAATAAAAAGTAGAAAGGGAAGAGAAGTAAGACCGTCAAAGACATTCAGTGCCAAAGAAGTATTTGTCAAAGCCACAGAATGGTCTAATAGTGAAGAAATTGGTGGGCTTTCTAACCAGGGCATAGGTTTTAGACAGTGTGGTCTCAGTGGGACTTGGGTTCCACAATACTCGCTATCATACTACACTGTCTGACCACTACCAGGCGAAACACATACCCTCTACTCTTCTTTTATATATATATATAGTATATATCTAAAGACTTAAGCTTTGGATAGGAATTACTCCTAGTGGAGGTGAAGAAAGACTTTACTTCTTCGCTTTCAGTTTCCGATAGTTGGTCACACGCAGTTTGGTTTTGGAATTGCGATTTCCTTCTGAATAGAAAGTAAATTGGGTAAGATATAGAATTTTTATGGTTGGCAGATTCTATCCAATATTCGATATATATACTATTTCTAGTATACAGGTGAGCCTGATAGAGTGCGGCGGTATTTTTATTTTAATAGGTTTTTTAAAAAAAATAAAAATCTGAATATAAATTAGATACTAAATAATTTTTGAGATGTTTCAGTCCATTTATCGTTATAAAAAAATGCAATTTGATCTAGAAAGATCACTTTTGTTTCGGTTAGAATAAAGACAAAATATCTGTGCTCTTCATTAAAAATCGGTCTCATACATTTTGAAACCAAAATTTGTATTTTCTTATATTCGATTGAGTTTTTTGAAGATGAAGAAAAACAATTTTTGATTAAATTATCTATACATGAAATGTTGCATAGTTAATATAATTTTTTTGCACGAATTCGTAAATTTATTCGGCTCTATTTTTATAAGAAAATTTTCTGATTTTGCTAAATAGTAAAAATATCTTTTTTTAATTAGATTATATCTGCCATATATTTATTACTTTTTATACCTTTTAAAAGATTTTCTTTTAAGTGATTTCACTTTTTTTTTCTTTTATTTGTTATTCTAAACATCCTTTTATAAGACGTGTTAAAAATATTGCATTGTATGAAAAAAAAATTACTTAGTCTACGAGAAATGTGTCCTTTGAGAATAGCATCGAAATCTGTTTTCATAAATAAAAATAAAAAATTGAGAAATTGCATAAAAATAAAATATTTCTTCTATCTAGTTTTTTTTTATATAAATATATATAAATATGTGTGTGTGTACGGCGAATTTATTCGTTCTTCTCCATCTTGGAAATTGGGAAGGAGCCAAACAGCGATAAAATTAAGTTTATGTAATCTGAATTAATTCGGAATTTTCTGTCAAATCGAATAGGAATTTCGATTAAAAATTTATATGCTAGAATGAGTTTGCAAATTAGGCGGAGTCGGTTATTATTGAAGAAATGTTTAAATAATAAATAAAAATATTTTTTTAGTTCCTTATACTATCAAATTTGAATTGCTTAAAGAATAAATTCATCAAACTGTGTCCGGAAGAGTCAAATTCATTCTCCTTTTCGCATGAAATGTTTTAAACTGAAGGCAATTTTGACCGAACAGATGCATGGTATACGAAACCTAATGTAGCAGTTTCAATTCAGTGACATTAAGTTTGAACTTTGAATCAAAGGTTTATGATAGTTAACTATAGTACAGTAGATGGAATATTGAAATTATCGAATGCTATATATTTTCTAGAAAGACCTAATGGCCTACTTTTCGAACCTGTCTTTTATTTTGGAGCGATTAAAGATAAGGGATTAAAATATATATCATTAAATTCACCTTTAGAAGATTGAACGTTCGCCAATTTTTAAAGAGATAAATCTACAGAGTTAATTAATCTTAATTTAAATTCGACTTTAATAATTTGATCATCATGTTGAATTTTATAAAATTGAATCAATCAGTTCAAAAATTATTAGAAAGATTTGAAGTTTGGGCGCCGGCCATTTTCAAATGGTTGAAAATAACCGCTCAATTATTATAGTTTCAACGATTATCTTGTTAAATTTCATAAAATTTCAATAAATAGTTCGGGATATATTGAAAGAGTAACTCAGAAATTTGAAGGTCAGCCATTTTTGAATGGTTAAACAGTTAAACATTGTGACTGTTAAATTTCATGATGACATATTAATTAATTTAAGAGTTGCTGTGAAGGACAGGCATACGAACGGACAGCATTGCGACCTCATAAATCTTAATTTTCTTCGGTAGGTGGGCTAAAAAATTAATGATATATAGAAATAAACATTTAAAATTTGCGATCAATGACTAAATTCTTAACATAGATTAATAAACGAACTGTGGAATGAAACATTTATTTTTTATATGTAAGTTTAATAACTTTTAAGGAATATGAATAACTATTGGGCGGAGGTCATTATGAGAAAGTTATCTGTTTAAGTTAAACTTATGCAAATATTGACTATTCCGGTGTATCGCTTCATAACTCCGCTCAAATATCAAATGGCTGGAAGCAAAAATTTCCACAACACGCTGGATTAAGCCGTAAATCGCGCTTAATACCGACTTTTCATATTAAAACTCCACACCATCAAGGATAATAACCTTACTTACGATAAACTTATATCCGATTATCCCCGCGCGACATCACTCAACCGTCTTTCCTCTAAAGATCATTAAATAAATAACATACATAAAACATTCGAATTATTACGCAACAAATCATTTTTCTTCGAGGAGAGTTAGAACGAAAAAAAG